>BSBK01001812.1:2842500-2947500 GCA_027943335.1 Chamaecyparis obtusa
GTTCTTCCTCATGGAGGAAGGGGATGAGGCATGAATGTATGGGCTCCATGTTGCCATTTTTATTATATACATATTTGGGGGTCATAAGGGTTGTTACTTGTGTATGGAAATGGAAGGAATGGTATTTTGGTTATGGTCTTATGAAGGCAATGGTATTTTTGGTTATGGCCTTGTAAAGGAAATGATATTTTTGGTTATGGTCTTGTTGAAGGTATGGTTTCATATTTGTATGGCTTCTCCTACTTGAGTATTTTCCACCTTCACCCCTCTTATGGGTCCAAGGTGACCCATTGTGTTAAATCCTTGAGAAGGGAATTTTATGTGTACATGTGTTTGCTGATTTTCTATTGTGTATGTGTGTTTTGAAGCATGTTTGTACCCACATCCACCTTTGTTTCCCCAAGCTCGAGGGTGGCCATGTAATGGCCTAGGTTGGGAGGTGAGCCTCCATAGTCAAAGTAGTTTTCTTTTGTAAATTTTTATTTAAAGGAGTTGCTGGTTTTGTTGAAGGAAAGAAGATTTTGTCATTATTACTTGCAGATTTTTATGTTGTAAAACGGGCTAAAATAACCATGTGTAAAAGAGTGGTGAAAAAGGCCATGTAAATGATTAAAAACATGTTAAATACTTGTAAAAGTTTGTGTGTGTATGTAAAATTTTCTCTATAATTTTCTATGTATTTCTAAATAAAGAAAATGTAAAAAAAATGATTCCTTATGCCTTGAATGCAAAAAAAAAATTAGATTTTCTTATAATTGTTAATCTCTTCCCTATGTAGTCAAAATTTACTTCAAGTATTTAGTTGAAAAAGAAAAGTTAATGTAGATTTGCTTTCTTAATTACCTATGTAGGAATAGATTTCATTTTGATATCATGTTAGTTTTAAAAATGGTCTTGTCTATAAACCTATGTATATATATTTGTATATATACATAGATGTATATACCCTATTAGAATACATTACTATGTTGATGTTTAAAAAAAAATAGACTTAGTTATTCTCTATCTTTTCTCTTGTTGATTTTGGAAGAGTATATATACATAAATATATATGTATGTATATACACACTCTTGGTGTGTATATACACACATGTATACTTATGTGTATACAAAACTTTAAAATCTTCATCTCCTTCTTGCTCTTTGCCAAACTTGCAATAACCAAATGAGAGATTAGGGTTTTGGTAGATGTTTTATTCTTAGCCTAACCCTAATTTCAAATTAGGGTTAGGGTTGGCTTTTTGGAGCCATTTAAAATTTAAAATTTTAATTATATGTTATCATTAAATTCTGTCTAAATTTTAATCTTTGTTTTATTATAATTTAATGACTGTTGACTTTTCACAGTCACTTTATTTTGAGTTTTGTTTTAATATTATTTTATTAATCATTGAGATTTTAAAAAGATTCATGTTTTTATTATTTAGTAGGATTCTATTTGGATTTAAATCATTGTCTTATTTTAATTTAATGACTGTTGACTTTTGGCAGTCACTTTAATTTAAATTCTGATTTTTTTATTATTTTTATTTTCATTGGGATTCTCAAAGAGATTCCTTATTTAGTGGGATTCTGTTTGGATTTTAATCCTTGTCTTATTTTAATTTAATGATTGATGACTTTAAACAGTCACTTTAATTTGAATTCTGATTTATTTATTATTTTTATTTTTTGTTGGGATTCTGAAAAGATTCTTTTATTATTTAGTGCGATTCTAATATTTTCCTTTTGGATGTCATTTTTAATTTAATTTAAATTTGATAATGTTGAGATATTAATTAATGGACCCTTATTCTTTTTAATACTATTCTTGGAATATGCTATTTTTCGAATTTAAAAATTAATGTCTATTTCCAATTGAGTATTATTTTTGTTTTTATTATAATGTTGGTGCTTAATTTAATATTTAATTTACTAATAATATTTTAATGTATTAATGAGTTATTCTAGGAGAAATTATTTAATGTCTTCGGATGGGACTTAGATAAATAACTTTCCCTTAGCCTAAATGATAAATTTAATATTAAAAGCATTATTATGGTTATTTTAATCTTTTAAATGTTCAATTTAAATTAATTAATTAACTTTGATAATATTATGTTTTGGGATTAAAATACAGTATTTTAAATTAATTATTATTAACATTTTAACTTTAAAATGAGTAATAACTTTGTAACCCCTAATTTCACATAGGAATATTTTTATGATCCTATTACATCAGTTTAATGTTTTCTTGAGATTTGATATTTTTCAGATTTAAAATTTAAAATTTATTTCTAATTGAACATTATTATTATTTTTAATGTAACATTGGTGGTAAAATTTACTATTAATTTTTTTATATTATTTTAATAATTAATGGGTTATTTGGGGAGATTATTTAATGTTCATGATGAGACTTAGATAAATATTTATCCCCTAGCATTAATGTTAAATTTTATATTAATGTTTTATATGGCTATTTTAATGCCCTTAAATTATATAATTGAGATTAATTAATAAACCTTGGTAACTTTATGTCTTAAGTAAAACTATAATATTTTGTAATAAAATATTTGAACATTATTATTTTAATGGGAATAATTTTATAACCCTAGTTTTCGCGTAGGGTTATTATCTTGGTCTTATTTTATCATTTTATTTGTTGATGTTATTTTTGTGTTTTCTAACCTAGTTAGTAACTTGGTTCATGATAGGAACCATTAGGGTTACTAATGCGATTGATTTAATAATTTATTTAATTTAACCCTTTTAGGTGTGTTGACCCAACCTTTGACTTTTTACTATTATCTAAGTTTTTATTTTTACTTTTGTTTATCTTTTTTGTTATCTCTTGTTAGAACCCTGTTAGGGTTTCTTAGAGACCTAGTTAGGGTTTCGAGAAAACTAATACAATTAACAAACAAGGGATGTTGGCAAGCCAACATATGTCATGATACCTCTTGTGAGTAAAATTGTGTTCGGTTATGCATTCATACTTGTTGAAGTGTTCCTTAGTGTGTTACCTTGTTGTCTTTTGTGTATTAAAAAATAAAAATGTTGTGTGTGTTTTTCCCTAATTTTTTGGCATGACACCTTGTTCACTAATGGGTTTAATTTGGATCTTTTGTAGAGGTCGACATGTGCATTTAATTTTGGTTGTGATCTTAATGTTGGGATCATTCATTAGGAAACAGGTGGACCTAAATCTGGGTTATTTATTTCTCCAATGCTGGATCTAAATGATTCTTTGGGCCGACCTATTTGGTAACCTCAAGTATAAATGTAATAATTTGTTTTAGATTTAGGGTAGTAAATTCTAGAAGGAAGATAGTTAGTGGGAGATTTTGGATCTCGGATGGATGAGGACTATAATGTTATGTAACTAATTCTCCTTGTACTAGTTGTAATCAAGAAGGCCTTACAACTCAACATGTATGAAGTTTGACGAATAAATAGATATGATATGCTTCCTTTCTCTATGTTTATGTGTAATTTCTTTCGTGTTGTGAATTTCAAGGTGGTTTGGTACTTGCGAGAGCCTTTGGCCCCATCTATTTATCCTTCCGTACGTCAGGTGGTATCAGAGCGAGGTTAGATCTTGATCTAGGTTTGAGAATCTAGGTCTTTGACTGAGGTTCCTTCTTGTAACCCCTAGTTGCTTATTTGTTGTGAGGTAGCAGATTACGATCTGACCTACAATTGCAAAGGGTTTCAAGATGGTTTGAGGGGGAAGAAATGCAGATCTAGGCTTAGTTGATATGATAAGACAAATTGTTGCTAGATTCGAAGCTGTTGAGATAGCCCAATGTCGAGGAAGACATTTTGATGATGTTAGTGATGATGAAGTTGAAGAAGTGAAGGAGGTAGAAAAACCTGCATCTATAATGGATCAAGGAGAAGAAAGATTCCTGAAGGAATTGACAAGTTTGAAAGCTACACCATAGTTTAACCCTCCTGAATATAGTGGAAAGATGGATTCAAATGAATTGATGGATTGGATAACCAAGATGGAGAAATACTTTGAATATGAGAACATATCAGATGAGAAGAAGGTGAAGATTATAAGCACAAAATTTAAAGGCCATGCATCCTTGTGGTGGGAGCATCTATAATTGGATTGAAATAAGAAAGGTAAAACCAAAATCAAGGTATGGGAAAAGATGGTAAATAATCTGAAGGGAAAGTTTCTACCTTGTGATTACCAGATTAACCTTTTTAGGAGAATGCAAAGTTTGAGGTAGAAAGATAGCTCGGTAAAGGATTACACTGAGGAATTCTATAGGCTAGACATCATATCTGGACATATTGAAGATATGGTAGAAATAATTACAAGGTATCTAAATGGGTTAAGGAATTCTATTCAAGAGGAAATTAGTTTGGTGAAAATGGAGAGTATTGAAGAGGCTTATCAATTTTCCCTTAAAGATGAGGAGAAATTGAATAAAAGGCATGAGAAAAGACAAAGAGGAAAAGATGGTAGATTCCCTAGAGGAAGAGGTAGATCCTATGGTGAAAATAGTAGATCTGATCAGGACAAGACAAATCAAGAAAAAGGAAAGACCGAGTGGAAAGGTGAAAGTTCAAACTGAGGAAGAGGTAACTATTCCCAAGGTGGCTATGGCAGAGGAGGATTTTGAGGAATTTGTTACAATTGTGGTGAAGAAGGAAATAGATCCTTTGAGTTTACATATGCAAGTAAGAAGTGTAATCATCCAAAAATGGTCATCTAGACTATTAGCCTCTTGCTAGCATTATTTGCTAAAATCATCAATTGCTTATTCTTGATCAAATCCTGGTTCTATCATTTATTCAATTATTTTCTATGGGCTAACCATCTTATCCTAAGTCTTTATTTAATTAAAGGGAATTCCCTCCCCTTTTATTAAATAAAAAGCCCCCCACTTTTCCTCTTATCCTAAGTTGCACAAATAAAACATTATTCCTATTTTATAAAAAGGGAAAAAGCACTTTTTGTCTCATATGGACACAAAAGTCAACTCTTATTTTTCCCATTGGAGGAATCTTGTGCACATGGATTGCTCCTCTTTGATGCTCCACCATTGATTAAATATTTTTCCTCTTAATCTCCATGGTCCATTCTTTCTCATTTCTTATAAAAGGAGAGCTCTCTTCTCATTCTTAGATCCATCTTTTGAATACTAATGTTATGCTGTAGGTTTTCTAGGTGACTTTTAAACTTTGGAGATTTGGTGCATTCTTAGATTTTGCATTCACATTCTATCTTAGTTCCATTCTTGCATTTTAGTTTCATTATCATGGCATTCATAGCTTAGTTTTCTTTATGCTTTAGATTGATTCACATAGTCTAATTAGGAGGAATTTTGTAATAGTTGCATCTTTCCTTTCCATAGCTTAACTTGCATATTCATCTTAATATAGCTTGCATCTTCATTTCTAGCATTGCATTTCATTCACATTTTGATTCTTGAAGATATTGGCATTCTTGCCCTTGTCTCCATTGAATCTCCCATTGCATGGTTTACTAGCAAGGTCATAGGCTTAAATAGCTCTAGCTGAGAGCACACTTAATTTTCTTGCACTCCATGCTTAGGGAGCTCTAGGTCGATTTTCAAAGTCTCCCATTCATGGATTCCTTTGGAAGCAAAGACTTAGAGAAGTGCACATTTTAGTGTGTACATTTTTTGCACCCACCATGGGGCAGAACAACTTTGTTTTGTCTGTCTTTTTATGCATTTTCGCACATTTTTTTTGTCACTTTTAGCTTACTATTTTCGGCAAATTTTTATTTTTTTCTGGAAGATTATCGTACAATACTTCACCAGTGTGGTGTGATACTTTGTCCTATACTAGTGCGATACTTTACCAGTTAAAGTATCGTGCTTTGTGAGAGATTCTGTCATACTGTTTGGAACATTTTGTCACCTGCAGGTACAGTGAAGTGTCACCCAAAAAGATAATATCACCCCAGTATACTGTAAAGTATCACGTGATACTTTTAGTGACTGTACTATCACCTGTACTCGATAGTGAGTTATTTCTTGGTTATTTCTTGTTAAGTTTTGATCTAATTAGCTTACTGGTTTAGTTTGCTATGGTTAGACAGATCTAATTTGTAGATTTCATTTGGATTTTTGTTTTGCTAACCATTGTGGGGCTAACAAGTTGTGCTTGTAGGTACCTTTATTGCTTGAAATTTTTTCTAAAAAGATCGCATGTCAAAGCCTCAAAGGCAAAAGGGCCACTAATTGTGTTTTGCAGGGCTGCCTAATGCCTAAAAGCAACCAATTGCTTGTTTATTTACTTTTCTTTTAAATGCGGCATATACTAGTTGTCTCATTTCTTAGGAACTTAAGATCTTGTTGTAGGAGTCTTTTGGTGGTAGGAAATTATGCTCTTCACCCTTGTGGTGAACCAAAAATCCTGACCCACTCTTAGACTTTGAAAACAAGAGGGTAATTAAACTCTTTGTTTGGTGTGTTTGGGGGAGATTCTTGAGCTAGGAGATTATGCTCTTCACCCTTGAGGTGAACCAGAAATCCTAACACTCAAAAGTCAATCCACTCTTTGCTTAGCATTAGGATCCTTTAGCGGGCCTTCTCTTGAGAAATCAAGAGGAACGACCCAAGAGGGGACAAGCCTTTTGCCGGCTATTCTGACCCACTATAAACTCAAGGCTATCAAGGACACAAAACCTTGGTAGACGTAGTGCTTGTCTTCTCTTGATGTGAGTACTTATGGGATTGTGACCATGAGGAAAGTGTTGAGCACGAATGCTTAAGGTACTCTTGTGGCTGTGAGGTCCCAGTCCTTTTTGAGGAGCAAGAGGGGTACTAAGAATGGAAGCCCTTACTAAGAACCATAGGTAGAGGCCACCCTATTTTTTCGCTTAGCTTCTTGGTGCAAGGATTGATCCAAGTGGAATAACCCAAATCATCCCAAGATTACTCACCATCTGTGTTCCTTTGGTTGTGTCATTGACACCTCCATGACAAAGCCAACATCTATTATGTGCAACCACTTTGTGTGAGGTGATGAAACATCAAGTGTGGGCCAAGTTGCTAAGTATTGAGCCTTTGTCCTTCTAGGCTAGCAAGTGCTTGAATTGTTCTTGTTGTTATATACCCATGCAAATGTTCTTGAAACATACAAACATTGCAATAGTTCTCATAGAGGTTTTCATTTTGATATCCCAATTGTTTGTCTTGGCAAGGTTGCTTTTGATCTTGCACAAGTGTTTGACGACATGTTCCATCCCCTACTGTTTGCAAATCTTCCTGAATATTGTTGTTACTATGTTTGAAATCAACAAATTACCCATCAGATTGCAAATTTGACAAAATTACCTTCAAAAATTGAGACTTTTCACACTCATTGGTCAAGAGTCATACGACACTGAAAAACAATCGTACACTGTTTCAAGTTTTATTGTCTGATATTTCATTCCTAGTTTTTTATCGCCCTGCTTGCCTAGATTCTATCACCCAAGCTGCCTAGAAAGTATCACTCGGTCTCTGTCAAAAGTATCACCTGGTCAGATTTTGTCACCCTGTTTGCCTGGAAACTATCACCCAGAATCTTTTTGTTGTCTCATTACTGCTGAATTTGAAATCTTGTTTGTTGAGTGTCTTTCCCTATTCTTACTCGACCTTGGTCTGTTATCTGCATGTTTAAGTATGTTCTAGACTGAGAAAATGAGTTAAAACTATTGGATTTGAGTTTCCCAAATGCTACTTTTGATCACTTGTCACATTACAGTTACCTCTCTAGCTACTTGCTAATCGAGCTTCTTGCTCATATCTCGGATTGAGTCAATTGATTGCTGTAAGTTCTTGAGCACTTTTGACTAGCCATCTTTGTTGTTCTATCTTGACAAAGTGATCTTCTTTGGCTTTGTTTATCTCAATATCTAAAAAACTTTGTCTCATTTTATTAGTCGATCAACATTCCTTTTTCATGCCGGTTTCAACTCGGTCTCAATTTGAGCAAGGGAGTCACCCTCCATTCAATTATACACAATTACCTTCACCCACAAGATGCTCACAAGTGCCAGAGCAATGACAGTTCCAATCCTAACCAATCCAAGGATTCTAAAGTCACCGCATGGTACAAAGGGGGCTTCCTCTTTTCTGCATTCAAGACCTCCAAAAGCACAAATAGTGTCTCACTCACTTTGACTGAACAAGAAAAGTTTCATCATTTGCAAGAACATTTTGAGCATAAGGAGAATCAAGTGCATTTAGACAAAATGGATGCTACTAGATGCATGGCTATGAAGGGGATGTCTCAAGAACAACCTGAGATTAGTGGCTATGAATATAGACCCCCTCCTTTTGGTACTTTGGGTAACTATGGCAACAACACGCCACCAAGATCTCCTCCAAGATGAACTTTTTTTGCTTCCTCTTCACCTCCTAGACCTCCTCCCTCTCAACATGAGTAAGAAGCTAACGATGAGATTTCTAGTGAAGAGCTTATGAGATTTGAATAAGATGAAGCATCCCAACGTATGATGCTTAAATTTTTAGAGCAAAATGGAGATCAATACTTTCAATACATGACTTCTAGGGGATACAAGCTCCCTCCTAGCTATGATGTATGAAAGATTGTTCAAGAAAGAGTACCAACTGAATTGGAAATCCTTAGGGATGAATTGCAAAAAACCAATCAATGTCTTTCTCAACTTGCAAAAGAAAAAGAACCTCCAAAGGTTTCTTTCATAGAATCTATTTGTGCTCTTCCTTTTGACAAGAGTCTATACATGGTCCCATTTCCTAGGGATATTGAGGTTCCCAAATATGACAAGTATGATGGAAACGGTGACCCCCATGACCATGTGTGTCACTTTTATTCTCTTAGTATGGACTTCCTTCATGAGGACACATTTCTTCTGCAATTGTTCCCTAGAAGTTTGAGAGGACAAGCTCTAGAATGGTTTGCAAAGTTGACTCCACCTCTTAAAACTTTTGATGAGTTGGTTAGGAACTTCACCCAGTATTACTCATAAAACATTCAACAACCTATCACCATGATAGATCTTAGTGCTCTAAAGAAAAATCAAGGTGAGCCATTTGCCACTTAATTACAATGTTAGAGGTCATTGTATTCTTGATATCCTCGACTGCTAGATGAAAGAGAAAAGATTGACATTTTCATCAACACTCTTGTGCTAGAACTGTATTATGATCTAAGGAAACAACTGTTCTCCTCTTTCAATGACATGGTTGAAAGTGCATATTGGATTGAAGATGTGGCCATAAGAAAGGGGGATATTGTTATTAATAAAGATACTAGGGGCAATGGCAAGGACAAAAGAAAACCTTGGAATAAAAACAAGTATGTTGTTAATGATGGTGTTGTGGATGTCCCAAAAGCCAAAGAACCAGCTTTTAACCTCTCTAATGTTATATATGCAAAAAAACAACAAGAGGCTACCAATGCTCACAGTGCTCCTAAGCCTCAACATGCAGACAAGCCAAAAAAGACATATCAACGATGAGTCTACACTAAGTTGGCTGAACCATATGATGTGATTCTTAAGACTCTAGTTGCCAACAAGTATCTGACACTTCCTGACAATTCTCATCCCTATGATCCACCAGTTAAGCTTGATTGGTGGAGAGAGGGTCATTTCTGCCATTATCATAGGAATAAGGGACATAAGACAGATAATTGTTTTAACCTTAAAGATGCCATTCAAGATCTTATTGATGGAGGCATAGTGCTCATAGATGGCTTAGTTAAAAATTTTGATCACAAAGCTTTCAAGACTCCTCTGCCTGAGTATGAGAAAGAAAAATCTTCTCAAGCAAATAAGAAGAATCATGATGCAAAGATCAACTATACATATACTCTTGATTCACCTGTGATCAATATGATAGAGCCTGCTGAGAATGTTCTTATGGTGAGATCTCAAGATGATAATAACACCAATCATGACATGCCAAAGTTGGTCTTGCAAACACTGAGTGGTTCATCTTCCTGAAGTGAGACACTAAATGCTGTTACTAGGGGGCAAGCCAAAATTGTCCTTAAAACTGCGCATGATCCCAAGCAAGCTTCTTCTTCCAAACAAGTGGTTTTGTGCACCAATTACAATGGACACTCACTCAGATATCCATTTTTGAGTTGCTTGAGCTATCCCCTTTGCATAAAGAGATCCTTGAGAAAGCTCTTCATACAACAAATGTTCCCAATGATATTGATCTGGATCGATTCCAGGCTATGGTCAACCACATTGTGTCTCCCCACTACCTATCTTTTTCTACAGAAGATGACACATCTCTTAGTCACCCCCATAATCTGGCTTTGCATATTGAAGTTCTCATCTACCATACCTGAGTCCGCCAAGTCCTGATAGACAATGGTGCTGGGTTAAATATTGTTTCTTTCCATGTGGTACAATAGTTAGGATTGTCTGAATTGGCTGTGGATCCTAGGTGAAAGATTACCATAAAAGCATATGATGAAGTTGAAAGATCTTCCAAAGGTCTTATTGTGCTACCTATCAGAGTGGGCCCTATCATGAAAGATATTGTTTTCCAAGTATTGGACATCCCACTTGCATATAACATTCTTTTGGGTCAACCTTGGATCCATGAAATTCAAGTTGTCCCTTCCACTTATCATCAGTGTGTCAAGTTTCCACATAATGGCACTAAGATTGTCATTCCTAGGGACAATGCTATCGCTTTCAATACTCTAACTGTTCTGAGTCATTTGTTCCTCACAACAAACCCTCTCATGATCATAATGCGTCTCTCATTGCTGCTGAGCAAAAATTAAAGATGATGAGCATTGGTATGGGGGAATACACATTGGACTCCATTGCTGCTATGCCTACTTCCCCTAAGTCCTATGGTAGACATTTAGAGAAGACAAAGCCTTCCACTTCCACCATGACAATTTTTGGTACATTTGTCCAATCATCCGTGCCCTTAGAGGCCGAAAAAGAAGAACAAGTTGTTAAGGAGTGGATTTATAGAGAAGAAGAAGACACTATGATAGTCGCTACTCCCATTTCTCCTAAGTGCTATGGTAAAGGCTATAAATTTCTGTAGCAAATGGGCTATCAAGGTCATAGACCTTTAAATAACAATGGGCATGCTCTAACTGAACCTCTGAGTCATACTGATGGCTGGTCTTCTAAAGATACCACAGGTCTAGGATATGGTGTTGCCAATGACATCCCTGAATATTCTAAAAATACTCCCGTACTTAGCGACTCAAATACAAATGATAAGGAATCACCACTATGTACTATGGCCCAAATGGAAGACTATCTTCCTTCTACCTCACTTCTTTAGGGAGGAGAATGCATGCCTACTGATGATACAGCTGAAGCCTCTACATCTAGAAATTTTGTGCCTAATGAGTCATTGAGCTTTGATAGACAACGTAGAAATATTGCACGATTGATAGAAAGAGGAGATCTCACACATAATGACATGAATACCTCTACTTCTAGGTGTCCTAAGCCTTTTTGGTGTAAACATCCCAGTAGAAGTTCCATGACCGATTCAAATGAATATGAATGGGACACTCTCTCAGATGGATCTTCTACAGTAGATATGGACATTGATGTGATTCATACCTATAGTGACCAACCCGACATAGTTGATGAGTCATGCGTAAGGTCTGATGAGTTCAATCCACCTATTGCTTTAATGGACCATGCTGGTCCTTCCATGACAAATTTAGATCTTAACACTTTTGGAGCCTAGCCTATAGGCTCGACTTCTCTTGTCACCAGAGATGATATTCCCCGCATCAATTACCTTGAACCAGTCATTTTGCTTTCCCTCATACACTCATATCTCATAGATTGGTCTGCCCAAGATCAAAGACCTATATTGCCTTCTTTTCAAAATGACTATGAGATCGCCTGCTACCTCAATGCCATTGAACCTGTTACTTCTTCCACCAGTGAACCAGCAACAAACATGACTGAATCAGATATCAAGTACCTCAGTCATAAAAGTAAAAGAAAAAAACAATGGTCGAATGGAGAAAACCACATTGTGGCAGTGTCTAAACCTTAAAATAGTAAAAATAAAGACATATCCAAGGGTGAAAACCTCTTTGAGGCGCTCAAGGATGAGGTACTTGGTAGTCTGCCGAGTTATTTTCAAGAAAGGTCTTTGGTTCTCATAGAACCTACACAACCCATCAACTTGGGGACAGATGAATCTCCTAAAATCATACATGTGGCTCAATCTTTCTCAACAGAAGAAAAAGAACAATTTGCTACATTCTTTCATGAGAAAAAGATTAATTTTTCCTAGACATATTCAGACATGCCAGGTTTAGATACTGAGCTCATTATGCATCATCTCTCTATTGCTCCAGAGGTAAAACCCGTCAAACAAAAACTAAGAAAGATGCATCCCCATGTGGCACTACTGGTTAAGGCTGAACTTGAGAAACTCCTAAAAGCCAACTTCATCAGAGCGATTGACTACGCTGAGTGGATTTCCAACATTGTTCCTGGTTCCAAACATGACAAGTCCATTCGTGTATGCACTGATTTCTGAGATCTGAATAAAGCATGCCCTAAGGATGATTTTCCACTTTCGAATATTGACATGATAGTGGACATGATGGCGGGCTATGAAATGTACTCCCTTATGGATGGCTTCTTCGGATATAACTAGATTAAGATCGCCCCTGAGGACCAAGAGAAGATAGCCTTCACATGTGCATGGGGTACCTTTTGCTGGAATGTCATGTCATTTGGGCTTAAAAATGCTGGTACAACCTATCAAAGAGCCATGACTACCATCTTTCATGATATGATGCACAAAAACATGGAGGACTATGTTGATGACACGCTTGCCAAATCACAACAATGAAGCACTCATTTGTCTGATTTGAGTTTGATATTAGACCACATGGAATGATTTCAACTCAGATTAAATCCTAAAAAATGTGCTTTTGGTGTCACTTCTAGGAAACTGCTAGGATACATAATATCAGCAAAAGGAATAGAAGTAGACCCAGAAAAGGTACAAGCTATCATGGAGATGCCACCTCCTCATAACATCAAATAATTAAGGAGTCTCCAAGGCCATCTCCAATCTATCTGATAGTTCATTTCTTAGCTAGCTGATAGAGCTCAACCATTCAATCAGAATTTGCATAAGGGAGCTACTTGTATATGGAATGAGGAGTGTTAGAAGAAACTGGACCCGCTCAAGAATTACTTAGCACAACCTCCTATCCTTATGCCACCTATCCAAGGGAAACCCTTGATATTGTACATTATTACTACAACAAATTCTTTAGGGGCTCTCCTTGCACAACATGATGATAAGGGAAAAGAACAAGCTATATATTATATCAGTCGCACTCTGGTTGCTTATGAACTCAACTACACCAGTATTGAAAAGGCTTGTTTAGCTGTGGTGTTTGCATCTCAAAAACTTAGACATTATATGCTTGCACATACTACACAGCTAGTTGCTAAAATTGATCCTTTAAAATATCTCCTAAGTAAAGTTGCGCTTACTGGGTGCCTTGCCAAGTGGATGTTGATTCTTTTAGAATTTGACATTCAGTATATTGAGAGAAAAGCTATTAAAGGACAAGAAATTGTGGATCAATTGGCTGAGTTTCCTATGACTAATAATGCTCCTCTTCAGATAGATTTCCCAAATGCCTCGATCATGAATATCACAGGGCATACATGGAAAATGTTCTTTGATGGTTCTCACACACAGAATGGTGCTGGTGCTGGAATCCTATTTGTTACCCCTCATGGATACACCATTCCTAAATCATACAGGCTTCTCTTTACATGCACCAATAACATAGCTGAATATGAAGCCTTGTTGAATGGTGTTAAGGTTTCCCTTGAATGGAGGATTTCTGAGTTGCATATTTTTGGATATTCTCAACTTGTCATAAATCAAGTAAATGATGAGTACCAAACCAAAGATGACAAGTTGGTTCCCTACAAGAGGATGATAGACTCACTCAGGAATTATTTTGCATCTGTCACATTCCAACAAATTCCTAGAGCTGAGAACAAGGTTGTCGATGCCATGGCTACTTTGGCATCCATTCTGCAACTGGAAGAGCACGAACCATGCTTTGAGTTCCTGGTGGAAGAATTGCGCTACCCTACCTACAATTCCCTTGATGACCTTATCATTTACACTATGGTCGGTCATGACTCCTCCTACTATGCTACCATCTTTTCCTATCTCCAAGATCAAGTTATCCCTAAAAATCTAACGCGCAATGAGAAGTGCCAACTCATCCATAATGCCTCACACTTTACCCTCCTCTTTGGTGACTTGTATAGCAAGGGTCTAGATGGAACTCTCCTTAGGTGTCTAGAAATAGAGTCAGAAAAGATGCTAGCTGAAGTTCATGATGGCATATGTGGTTCACACTCTAAAGGTCTTGCACTCACTCAAAAATTGCTTAGGGCTAGCTACTATTGGCCTACTATGCAAGCCGATGCTATTCAATATGCCAAGTCCTGCAAAAAATGTCAACTAAATGGGAATCTCATTCATGCTCCTGGACATGAGCTCATTCCCTCTATTACTTATTGGCCATTTCAACAATGGGCCTTTGACTTGGTAGGCAAGATTTGTCCTAGTTCATCAAGTGGGCATAAGTTCATCATTACAGCTACTGAATATTTCACCAAATGGGTTGAAGTTGTCCCACTATTTGTAGCTATAGGAAAACATGTTGCCTTGTTTATTTTGAATCACATCATTTGCCGCTATGGTATTCCTTCCTCCATAGTCACAGATAATGGTGGCCAGTTTAAGAATAAAGACCTAAAGCACTTGTGCAAAAAGTTCAAAATCAAACAACATTGGTCTTCTGTTTACTACCCTCAAGGGAATGGCCAAGCTGAGGACTCAAACAAAACATTGCTGAAAATTCTCCACAGAACAATGCACAAATTAGGAAAGGATTGGCATATGCAGATCAATCCTGCACTATGAGCTTACATAATGTCTATCCGCACTCCTACAGGTGCAACACCTTTTTCCTTGGTCTATGGTTCTGAGGCTGTCTTACCATTAGAGGTTGAAATACCTTCACTAAGAGTCTCTCTCCATGGTTTGATTACCGATGAAGAACAAAGGGCCATGAGAGTGCATGAGCTTACCATGTTGGAAGAACACCGCAAGGGTGCCTTTCATCACATGTCCACTTATCAAAAGAGGATGTCTACTGCTTACAATAAGAAAGTTCATCCTAGAGAGTTCCAAGTGGGTGAACTAGTTCTTAGAGAAAATCCCAAAAATCAGCAGAATAGGGAGCAGAAAGACAAGTTTGAGCCAAATTGGTTAGGGCCTTTCATTATCACAGTAGTATTTGGGTCCAGAGCCTATCAACTATCTACACCTGAGGGAGAAGAGCTTACTGAGCCTATCAATGTTCTACATCTGAAAAAGTTCTATGCCTAAGGTTCTCAAGCTCTTTTGTACATACTCTTTATTGATCCTGAAAAAATCTCCAAAAAAATTCATATATGATGCTGAAAAAATCTTTAAAAGCATAAAATGTCCTGAAAAAATGAGCATCCTAGTGAAAACCTAGCAATAGGCACTTTGATGTCTCACCAAAAAATACAAAAAATTCAAAAAAATAGAAAAAGTGCCTTGGCGAAAACCTGGAAATAGGTACCTTGGTAGAAAAAATTGAAAAATGTCTTGAAAAAAATCTATCATGTGGTGAAAACCTGGAAACAGGTGCTGCTTGAGACCCTTGCACCTATGTCTATCAGTCTTGCGTGGTGCTCCTTCGCTCCACTTCTCGCTTTGCCTCTCCTAGCCTGGAATTGACTCTTATCTTAGTCTAGGGGGCATCTGTTGTTCTAAGCTAATCTCGGGTCTCTTTGTGCATTTAGGTTTCTTGATCCACTTGGTTCCAATGGTGTTTTTCAACACCACCCCAACTATTTTTTTCAACACTTTCGTAGCGTTAAGTGTTTTTCAACACTTATCATATGTTTACCCACAGTCCAAAATGATGCAATATTTCCATCGGCAGAGGTGATACTCAAAGATTGACTCTATGACCTACACACATGCACTTAAAACACTTGACTAGCTAAGACTTGTTGGACTTTCTATCTTTATGTGCTGTCTATGATGATTTCTTTGCTGAGTGTTCTCTCCCTAATGGTTTTCGATGATGCATAGCTAGAAAACTGGGGGCATGAGAACATGTTTTATTTCTTTCTCTGCTTATGGGTATATTTTGTTGGTCCTCACTATCATTAGCATTTATGCTTGATCCACTTGACATTGGGACCTACAAGGTATTATCCTTGACTATTTTTGCAAGTGCATACTTATAGCCATCTTGACTTACCTTATGTCTTGATGCGAGTATAATCTTGCTATACTAAACTTAGGTAATCTCACTGCACTAGTCATCTTGACCTATATGTCTTTGCTGCCTAGGTGGGATTCCCACATACCCATCTGAAATAGATCATATTCAGATTCACATGGTTATACTAGTGTGTATTGTATGATTTTGCGATGCTACCAATAATGCTTGATGATGAATATTAGAGACTAATAGCTTCGTGACCTTGCAAGTAAACCACTTTTCATAGTAGCTTGCATTCTTAGGTTCATGTTAGTTTAGTTTTGCATTTTGCATATGGAGAGAGCTTTTCTTTTCATCTTTCATGGACCTGTTGATCAACTATGCTCACCTTTCCTTTTCTCAATCATGTCTTTCGCTCCTTGTCTTTCACATCACATCTTTTTCCTGTCACCACAAGGGGTTAATCTTATCATCTTATCTATATTAACAAAGAGATTATTTTTTAGAAACCTGAGTCTATATCATACACATGAGAATTAAACATACATCTATGAGAGAGAATATACATGAGCATTTATAACATACATTTTGAGTAATATGACAAGACAATATAAAAATTGATACATCTAGTGAATCTCATATATACATAAGAATGTCATGATACACAATACAATATGAGATCCCCAAATTTGGATCAAAGTCTCATGATATGTAACACATCTAAACACCCTAAACCTAGGACTCGTTGCACCATCATGAGGACCTGGTGGTGGAGGAGGTGGTGCTACATCTGGTACCATATCTGATCTACTAGCTATCTCTGAGTAGGGAGGAGCTCTCTGACACACTAGTATGACCTGTATATAGAGCCCATGATATTATGCGGCTCGCGCTGCCTCTCTCTGGCTGTCTACTGTAGTAGCCTGTATAGTCCTATCCCACCGCTCAAGCTCAGCCCTTAGATTTGTTAGCTGCTGCTCCCTAACCACTATGGTGATGCGTAACTGCTGCATCTCCATCTCCAGAGCTTGGACCCTAACTCCTCTCCTCCTATAGGTTGATCTTTCCTGGTGTGGCAAGCTGGTCTCCCCCCATCATCACCCTCATCTGTAAAACCCTATCCCCATGGCCGTTTCCAGCCACCTGATCGAGAGCTTTGTCCAATCTCTCTCCCTCTCCCTCTCTCCTCAATCTCCTCCATCCCCGTCATCTCCCTCATCTCCCTGAGATGATGGCTGTGCATCAGGTATCGTGAACCTAGGAAATGGAGCCCGCCGCTGCTCTACTTTGTAGGCTACATCAGCCCCTGCATCTACCATGTCTGGGAGATAGTCCCATGGCTCTCTTTGTATGGCTGTTGTATCATGTACTACCTATTGGTAATCCAACATCGACAGCTAGCCCTGACCCTCCTCATCCCTAGCCTGAGTGTATATAGTCATCTCAGTGGATACCCGCTGCTGGCACCCGAACTGCCTCCATACCTGAGTAATAACAAACCTCTCCATAATATCTAGGTGTCAGCCTACTAGTGGTTGGCTACATAGCATATAACTCAACTCATCCTCTGCATCACCCCATACCTCCACATCCCTGTATGGCCTCCACTAGAATGAGGTTAGCTCATCTAGTACCCTCCTATAATATATCACATCCCTACTATGAGGCTGTGATAAGAATCCTGCATATCTGTAGATAAAGGGATGTCTCTTCTCCCTCGGTTGTACACGTGGAAGCACCACAACGATGTGCTCCCATGCCCACACTTGTGCTGGAATAGCACCGCATGCCCATGTCCTGCTCTCACGGTACATGATCTCAAGGAGCTCATGGTACATATCGGCCAATATGGCCGGGCCCCATGCCATCCATCGTGGATGTGCTACCAGATCTACTAAAAATCTACCCCATCCCAATGAAAAACCCTTCTGACTCCTGTTAGTGATAAGGGCCTATGCAATAATGGAAGCAACAATACACGACACTGGGAAGTCCCTGCCAAAATCATCCATCAATTGATCCTAGGTGATGTGTCTGTCTATAATCGTAACATCCTGGAACATGCCCTAGATGACCTGTCGCCCCTTGGTAGGATCCTGATTGTAGTATACCTATGCCAACAAAAAATCATGTCAGTTTCTATTATATGGAAACTTTACATCTATGACTATCTATAAACATGATTATACTTACAGGATCGCCATAGCTAGGCACTCAGAGAATCTAATAGACATCCTCCAATGTGATCGATGCCTATCTAGTAGGAAGATGGAAGGTGTTGTGCTTTCTATGCCATCTCTTAGCTAGCGCAGTCAACAACCCATGATCAGCTCTAATATGGGGCAACTTTAGCAAGTAGCCAAAGCCCATCGCCCTCAAGTCTGCCCGGCCTGGATCATCTAGATCTCAGATGTACCGTAGCCCAGTAACCTTCGGCGCTCTGATCAATAGTGCCGGAAAGAACTTCTGCAAACCACCAATCCAAAACTCGATGTTAGAACATATCATAATGGATGTATAAAATTAGTACAACGCATCTTAAAAAACAAACATTGTCTAGACCCATGTCATTTTGCTCAAAAACACTAAAACATGTAAAAATTTTCAACTAGGCGATACTATTTTTTGATAAAGTATCATAAGATACTTCTTCCTATAGCAGTGCGATAGTATCTTGAAGTGCGATACTTCACCTAGTGTCGCATGACATTTTGTTTGGTATCATGTGATACTATACTTAATGCCGGTGCGATACTATGTTGACCCATGAAGTATCGCACAACATTTTCCCTCAAAGGGTGTGATACTTGCAAAAGATCGTACGATCTTTCGCCCAAGTTAAAAATTTGAAATTTCAAAAATATTAAAAACATGTTTTAAAATGCATTAAATGCTCATAATGACTCAAAAAGGGCAAGTTTTTTTTCTGAAAACATACTGGGGCAGCATACTGAGGAGGCCGGTTGTGCAACCGATCGCACTCAGATTGATGCCTGTGAACTGAGACTGCTACTTGCTGGACCATTTTCTCTCTCTAAGCTCTTAAGATTCTCAAATCGCTAAAAGACAAATGATTTTGAAAATGACTTTTTTTACCCCTTTTATAGCATTTTGACTTTTGACCTAATTTTCAAAACACCTCGGAATTGCACAAAAATTGCACCCCTAGCTAATTTCAACATCCTGGATCCATTTTCAGGATTGAAATCAAAATCCAAGTTCATCTTGATAGTTAAATTTGCATTTCATTTTTTTTCCCTTCTACACAGTTGGCTGACCTTTTGAGGCCTGATCCTTCGATCTTCGCTGGGGCATTCTTTCCTTCTTCATTCCCATCTCTCTCACCCTTCTAGTTTTTCATTCACATTTCATTTCATCTCTCCGAGGTCTTCATTGGAGCATATTTTCTTAATGGTTATCCTATCATCTTTCATCTTCGATTATGATTTCTAGTGATTTGATCATGTTGCTCTTGCTTCTGCCTTCCCTCTACCTAATTTTGATTTCGATCTCGAGGGGGCAGACACATCATATCCTATCGGCTATTCTCTAGAGCATATGCTTGACCATTCCATTTTCTCTAATCGATCTATCTTTGTGCTTGACATGTTAGTTCTCGTCTCGAGTTCTGATACTATCCATCTCTTTCCTAAGTGTTCAGTACTGTCACTACTAGGCTGATCATGTAAGATTTTCTATCTCTCTGCACTTCATTCTTTGGAGTCAGATCTCTATTCACCTTCTTGGCTGATCTATTCTTTGATGTAATGTGTTCCCAGATCGATCACACATTAGTCAAAGAGGGGCAAATGTAATCATCCAAAAATGGTCATCTAGACTATTAGCCTCTTGCTAGCATTATTTGCTAAAATTATCAATTGCTTATTCTTGATCAAATCTTGGTTCTATCATTTATTTGATTATTTTCTATGGGATAACCATCTTATCCTAAGTCTTTATTTAATTAAAGGTAATTCCCTCCCCTTTTATTAAATAAAAAGCCCCCCACTTTTCCTCTTATCCTAAGTTGCACAAATAAAGCATTATTCCTATTTTATAAAAAGGGAAAAAACACTTTTTGTCTCATATGGACACAAGAGTCAACTCTTATTTTTTCCATTGGAGGAATCTTGTGCACATGGATTACTCCTCTTTGATGCTCCACTGTTGATTAAATCTTTTGCCTCTTAATCTCCATGGTCCATTCTTTCTCATTTCTTATAAAAGGAGAGCTCTCTTCTCATTCTTAGATCCATCTTTTGAATACTAATGTTATGCTGCAGGTTTTCTAGGTAACTTTGGAGCTTTAGAGATTTGGAGCATTCTTAGCTTTTGCATTCACATTCTATCTTAGTTCCATTCTTGCATTTTAGTTTCATTATCATGGCATGCATAACTTAGTTTTCTTTATGCTTTAGATTGATTCATAGTCTAATTAGGAGGAATTTTGTAATAGTTGCATCTTTCCTTTCCATAGCTTAACTTGCATATTCATCTTAATATAGCTTGCATCTTCATTTCTAGCATTGCATTTCATTCACATTTTGATTCTTGAAGATATTGGCATTCTTGCCCTTGTCTCCATTGAATCTCCCATTGCATGGTTTACTAGCAAGGTCATAGGCTTAAATAGCTCTAGCTAAGAGCACACTTAATTTCCTTGCACTCCATGCCTAGGGAGCTCTAGGTCAATTTTCAAGGTCTCCCATTCATGGATTCCTTTGGAAGCAAAGACTTAGAGAAGTGCACATCTTAGTGTGTACAAGAAGGTCAGTAGTAGAATAAATGATTTGGTACATGAAGGCTCACTGAATGAGCCTGAAAAAGGAAGGAAACTTGATGGTCAGAAGAGCATTGTGGAGTGAAAAGACTAAGGAAGATTCGGTAAGAAAGAGTTTGTTCAAGACCAGATGCAGAGTTGTAGAAAAAGTTTGGAACTTGTGATCATTGATGGTGGAAGCTCAGAGAATCTGTCATCAAAAGAAATGGTTACAAAGTTGCAGTTGGAAAGATTGAAGCACCCAAAGCCCTATCAGATTTCATGGATCAAGGATGAACATACACTTATGGTAAGTGAACAATGTTTTGTGAAATTGAAAATTGGAAAGTACTATGATAAAGTGTTGTGTGATATTATGCTTATGGATTTTTGTCATATTTTTTGGGTAGACCTTGGCAATATGATAGAAATGCTATATATGACAGAAGATTGCATAAATATACTATTTGGGCAAATGGAAAGAGATAAATCTTGTTACCTTTGATTGAAGAATCTTTTGGTGAGATATGTACATTTGTGAATGTTTGTTTGGTGGAAGGTAGATAGTTTGTTAAGGATTTGAAGAAAAATGATGTTTGTTATGTTGTGATTCCTAACAAACTGAGTGAGAAAATATTACATAAAGCTCTTGAAGAGAATGAGAAGTTTCTCACTGAGTACAAGGAGATCATTTCAGATAATGTACTTGATGGTTTTCCACCGATGAGAAGTATTAGTCATTGTATGGATCTAATTTTTGGAGCTAGTTTTCTAAATAAGGCACCACACCGACTGACACCAATCGAGAATGAGGAACTCAATTGACAAGTTCAAAAATTGTTGCAGAAATGTTTGATCAAAGAAAGTTTGAGTCCATGTGAAATACCATCTGTATTGGCACCTAAGAAGAATGGGAAATGGTGAATGTGTACTGATTCTAGAGCTATCAACAAGATAATAGTTAAGTATTGATTCCCTATATCGAGAATGGATGATAAAATGGATTGTTTGAGTGGAGAAAAATATTTTACCAAGATTGATTTGAAGACTGGATATCATCATATCATAATCATAGAAGGTGATGAATGGAAGAATGCTTTCAAAATAAAAGAAGGTTTGTATGAGTGGTTGGTTATGCCTTTTGGTTTAACTAATACACTGAGTACTTTTACGAGGTTAATGAATGAGGTTTTGAAGAAATTCTTGGGTAAATTTGTGATTGTGTATTTGAATGAAATTCTAATATTCAGTAAAAAAGGAGAAGATCATTTGTTGCACATTAGACAAATATTGCAGAGATTGAAAGAGGAAAATTTGTTGATTAATTTGAAAAATTATTCCTTCATGAAAGAAGAGATTGTGTATTTGGGATTTGTGATTTTGGCTAATGGTTTGAAGATGGATCTTGAGAAGGTTGAGGCTAGTCTTGATTGGCCTAGACCTAAAAATGTTAGTGAGGTAAGATCATTTTGTGGTCTAGCAAGTTTTTACTGAAAGTTCATCAAAATTTTTATTTCAATTTGCAATGCTATGACTGAGACAACAAGAGGAGATAAAAGAGAATTCAAGTGGACACAAGGAGTTGATAAGAGTTTTGAGACTTTGAAACAAAAGGTTGTTGAATTTCCTATATTATATTTACCTGATTTCAATAAGGTATTCCAAGTTGAATGTGATGCAAGTGGCAGTGCAATAAAGTTGTGTCGAGTCAAGAAGGTAAACCTATTGCTTTCTTTAGTGAGAAATTGAATGATGCTAAAAAGAAATATTTTGTGTATGATCAAGAATTATATTATATTGTTCAAGCCTTGAAGAAATGGAGACATTATTTGATGCCAAAGGAATTTGTGTTGTATACTGATCATAAGGCTTTGCAATATTTGGGTAGTCAGAATAAGTTGAATCAGAGACATATGAAATAGGTTGAGTATTTGCAGAATTTTGTATTTGTGATCAAACATGAGAGATGAGTGTCTAACTAAGTTGCTGATGCATTGAGTAGAAGATCTTTGTTGACTGAAATGAGAATTGAGGTTCTTGATTTTGATGATATGAAGAATTTGTATGACACTGACCCTAATTTTTCTGAGCCCTAGAGAATGTGCAGAGCACCTATTCCAGATCAATTGAGTAAGTGGGAAGACTATTTCATTCAAGAATGTATGTTGTTTAAAGGAATTCAGTTATGTATACAGAGAGGATCAATGAGAACTAATTTGATAAAGGAAAATTATAGTAGTGGTTTGGCTAGACATTTTGGCATTGATAAGATATTAAGTTTTCTCAAGGAAAGGTATTTTTGGCCTCATCTGTATAAGTATGTTCAAAAATTTGTGAAGAGTTGTGGAGTTTGTCAAGTTGCAAAAGGAGTAAGTTAGAATACTGGATTGTATACACTAATTTTTGTTCCTGAGAAACCTTGGAGAGATATCAGTATGGATTTTGTTCTTGGATTACTGAGGACAACAAGAGGTAATGATTCCATATTTGTTGTTGTGGATAGATTTTCCAAGATGACACATTTCATAGTATGTAGAAAAACATCAAATGTAGTACATATATCAAATCTTTTCTTTAAGGAGATTTTTAGATTGCATGGATTACCAAGGAGTATCATCTCTGACCGAGATAGTAAGTTTGTTGGTTATTTTTGGAAGACTCTATGGAAGAAGCTAGACACCAAGTTGAAGTATAGTTCTACATTTCATCCATAGACTAATGGATAAATAGAGGTTGTAAATAGAAGTTTGGGTAACTTGTTGAGATGCTTAGTTGGAGACAAATTGAGTAATTGGGATTAAGTGTTATCACAAGCAGAGTTTGCATATAATAATTCAATGAATAAGAGTATTGACAAGACACCTTTCCAGATTGTTACTGGCATACAACTAAGAGGTATATCAGATTTGAGAGATATTGCTAGAGAAGAGAAGAGGAGTCCTGAAGAGGAAGAATTTTCCTAGTTTATGAAGTCATTGCATGAGGAAGTGAAACCTAAGTTGGAGTAGAGTAATTGTAAATACAAGGATAATGTAGATAGGTCAAGAATACATAAGGTTTTTGAAGTTGGTGATGAGGCAATGATTCATCCAAACAAAGGTAGATTACCTGTCAGAACATATGGTAAGTTGAAGATAAATAAATTTGGTCCCTGCAAGGTATTGAGGAAGTTTGACATCAGAAATGATTATGAAGTGGAATTACCTGATGACATGGATATATCACCAATATTCAACATTGTAGATTTATATGAGTATCATGAGCCCGATGAAGTGATGGTACCGATTGATTATCCTAAGAAGCAGATAGAAGAAGTTGAACAAATTTTGGAACAACGAGTTGGCAAAATCACAAGAGGAAAGGATTACATAGAATACTTGGGAAAGTGGAAGAACAAACCGATTGAAGAATCTTCATGAATTTCTCAATCTGAGTTGGGTTCAGCTCAAGTTGTACCCCACTCATGATTCAAAGAATCAATTATTTTCAACCTTGGGTGTCTGATGCAGGAGCATCTTGGGTTTATGGCAATCCTATATCTCGGTAGCTTGTTTGATGTGCTCAGTAATTGCTTTTGAGTTCTCAGTGGAGTGTTCTTGATGTTCATCAGCAAGATCAATTACTTGTTTTTTCTTCTTGGTCCCTTTCATCGAGTGGCTTTTTTGTGTTCTTTCACTGAGTTGATTCAGTTTTTGTTCTGTGTTTCTCGGTGGCCTTGTTCACCAATGAGTTTAATTTGGATATTTTGTTGAGGCCGACATTTGCATTTAATTTTGGTCATGATCTTAATGTTGGGATTGTTCATTGGGAAATGTTTAGACCTAAATCTGGGTCATTTCTTTCTCCAATGCTGGATCTAAATAATTCTTTGGGCTGACCTGTTTGGTAACCTCAATTATAAATGTAATAGTCTATTTTAGATTTAGGGTAGTGAATTCCATAAGGAAGATAGTTAGTGGGAGATTGTGGATCTCACATGGATAAGGACTGTAATGTTCTATAGCTGATTCTTCTTGGACTAGCCGTAATTGAGAAGGCCTTATAGCCTGACATGTATGAAGTTTGATGAATAAATAGATATGATCTGCTTCCTTTCTCTCTATTTCTATGTAATTGCTTTCATGTTGTGAATTACAAGGTGGTCTGGTACTTGGGAGAGCCTTTGGACCCATCTATCTATCCTTCATTACGTCAAAAGAAGTGTTGGAAGGAAAGAAGGAAGAAAGAGTGCCAAAGAAAGATTTCCAAGAATAGGAGATATAAATGATAAATATGGATGATACTAATCTGGATAGCTTAGAAAAAATGGCTTCTAAAGAAACCACAGGGATCATAAAATAGATCACTACTATGCTTCTCAATCAGGAAAATTTTCAAACTTCTATTCCTCTATCATCATGGCCATCTTTATCATTAAGATTATGGAAATAATTCAAGAAGTTGTAGTTACAAGAGACAAGATGCATTAAAGAAAAAGAAGAATCACACCTCATGTTTGAAAAAGATCTCCAAGAAAAGGAGAGTGAAATAGGTTGAAGGGTAAATTATACCATATGGAGATAATGGCTCCTTATATAATAAATTATAGACCACCTATAAGAGTCTACACACTTTTTCTTTGAGACGATCTGTTATGCTTTCAAAAAAATTATGCAAATTTATTGTGATTTATCCCATTCACTACTCACACCAAAGGAGTACTTCGACATATTTTAGAGCTCAATTATGGAAATGCAGAATACATTATGTGAATTCTATCTACATAATCTTGTTGTAAACTTTGATGCAAAATAGAATCATTTGATCTATGTCGGTGATCTTTAAGTGAGATATTTTTTCTCTTATATGTGGAATGAAGGAAACAAGGGTACGTAGATGACTAGTTATAAAGAAATGGAGAAATCAACTATTCTATGCCCAAGGGCATAATCAAGAGACCTTGATTCTATATTGAATAATTGGGTCTTGCTAATGAATTGAACAAAGGTGCAATACCAAGTACTATGTAATAGAAGGAACAATTATGCGATGTTCAAAAATTTGGCAAGAACCACCAAGAGAAGTGCATTAGAATACATTGCACAAAGATGGTAGGAGCTTGAACTAAAGAGTAAGTAGCCTCATTCCTTGTATAACTATCATGAAAAAAATTGATGAATTTGAGTCTACATCTAGTTGGCTAACTGGTAGGAGCTTACTTGACTTCCATTACTCTCTCACTCTCCATTATTGTTATGGACTATACAAAACTAGAGATAATGAAAAGGGGGATTTAAGGTGGAGGTGTATCAGCGGGTCTAATGTATTCTAATATTGGAATCCCCTTATTTCCAATCTTGGGATCACTTCACATGATGACTTTAGAGAGCCATATTTTTCTAGGAATCATTTAGTTAACCTTGTTTTGAGACAAGAAAGGAAATTAGTTGGGGGGAATGATGAGATAGTTTAATGATATTTTTATAAGTTTTCTTCAGACTTTGTTTAAGACTTTTATGTACCCAGTATATTTATGATGCCCTAATAATTGACTATTTTAGTATGCTAAAATATACTATAAGGTACGAAATAGTGTTCACTAGGATGCATGAACAAACTAGGAAGCTTAGGCCTATCTCCTCTTACATTGGAAGGAAGATGATCCACTGGGCTCAAACATTGAGTGCATGTAGTGATCCTTCACTAAATAGATTATGATTGTAAAAATGTAATTGATAAATGTTATATCTAGGACTAGATATAGTGAGAATATGGTCTTTTGCATGAACAAAAAGATTGCAAACTAAGAACCCAATTTTGAGATAAGATCTAGGTAGCATAAATAGTAACTAACCTATAAACCAAAATTCATCTAAAAATAGGAGGTCAGGGGAAACTCTGAGGGTCAAAGGTTAGTCTAAGGGATAGGAGTGACTCTGAATGTCAAGGGTGAATCCGAGTTTAGGAGTGAGTTAACCACCTTTGACCTTGCAATTTTTTATGAAATGACCTACAAACTATAGTTATTGATTTGATCTTTTCGTATCTCCTTATGCATGGGTGCTACTTGTTTCCTTGATGATGCAATACTCTTTGAATGTAATAAAAAATGTTGATGCAATAACATGACTCCACAATGACATAAATGGAACTCACAAAAGACATGCTTTTATGAAGGTTGTTGAAGCTTGCCACAATGAAGGACATGATGGGATGATATGTCTTGAATGCTTGAATTATTTATATGCTTCTCCTTTCTCCTTGAATGCTTGAGATCATGAACGCTTGATTGAATGAATGGATTTTGAATGCTTTCTTTTGATTTCCAAAATGAGGGAGGATACCTTGTTTATATACCTCTCCAAGCCATTTTAGGGTGCAAAAATTGAAGGAGGCTAATATAGATTTAGAAAATCCTCTAAAACCAAATAATTGTTACCCAATTTAAATTTGGGGCCAATTCTTAAGGTTAGGGGAAACTCAACTCACCCTTGACCTAAGAGTTGCCCTTGATTGCCCAAAATGGACCCAAATTTGGATTTGAACTCTAATTTGGTATGAGGATGCCAAAAATATGCGTAAATTGAGGTGTGATAAGTGGAAACTTGGGAAGCCACACATGCTAAAATGGGACCCATATAAGAAATAAATTGTATAGGGATACAATTTATGATTCTATAGATACATATGACACACTTTTATCCTTACTAATATATCATGAAGGATAATATATCATGATAATATGATTAGTTATATAAGCAAATGTGATGAGAATAGATGAAAATATGTTGAATATGGTGCTTTGTGTACTAACCATTTGTTGTAGCACTTGGGAATACAAATTGGATTAATTCCTACAACTAAAGACTATCAAAAGTTGTACAACCATGCAATAGAGCACGTTTGAACTAGTCTATTAGAATGAAATTTCCTTTCTGATGTGTTAGAGGATAATGGATGATAAATACTTGTTCAAATCTAATTTTTTTTGTTTACAAAAAACTATTTAATGTATATGTTATCATACAAGGAAAGGGTAGTTATGTTTTAAACTGTTGATATTGCACATTCCTAATAGGACTCTCTTGTGGTTGTAGATCTTTATGATTCAATAAATCTCCTTCTCTAGATTTAAAGAGGTAGATATTTGAATAATTTAGTTGTTAGGTAGCTCTATACATGTTAGCTTCATGTAAATGAAATGAATAATGCCATTTTGAATATATTCATATCTTTAGTTGAATATATTATCTTTTATAATTGGTATGCATACATGAATATATAAAGCTCTATTTTAGTTTCTATCTTTTGTTGATTGTAACTAGATTGTCATCAGGGGGGCCATTTGAGGTACACATTCTTAGTCTTTCTTTTATGCTATTAGAATAAGTAGTCAACCTTTTGAGTTGATACCTTACTATTAGTTGAACATTACTGTTAGACTATTTGATGTTCTTACAACCTAGAGAGTTTTCAATAAGTTAGTATTGATATTCTTATAGCTTAGCTTAGGCTTAAACAACTTTATATTTCCTATATGTTATATATTATCATGTTTTTTGGAATCTAGTTAATTCATTGCTTAGCATTAGCCACTGTTGATCAAAGTCTTGTTTTATTAAGTTTATAGTTTTCCTTCTAGTGTTTTTTTAATAGAATAGGTGACAACTAGAATGATAGCGTGATGCACATATAGTGCTGGTCCATTTAAAGCCTATGTCCTTGGATTGATAATTAAATGTCCTAATGTACATTAGAGGTTTCTTAGTTAGATGACATATCTCTGAGTTAGGAGCTTCACAACTAGGATCACAAGTGGATATAAGAAAATCTACATAACCCATGGATATTGGTCTATAAGCATATTATTCATCTTAAGATTCCAAAGGTTAAAATTAGTGCCCATGAACTTCTCCATCTCTATTTTTAATGTCAAAAAAATCTTCCTAATCTAATCTTTGAGGAGAAGTATATACCAATAAATTTAATCTTTACATTTGTAGAAAGAATATACAAAATAATTGTAAAGGATAAAAAATGATGGTGATATGATTGGTTATTGTTGATGTGTTCACCAACATGTAAATAATATCCTTTACATAGAATAATTGGGGAAGATAAGATTCTCTTCTTAACCCCAAATTCCCAAAGGAAAGATCCAAATTGATTAACCATAAGAAAATGGTCAATGCATAAATGAATCAATTAATTAGTAATAAGAAGAAAGAAGAAAACCTTACATTCCGTTTTGGAAGAGATTGTTAAAATTTTAATTGAAATGAATTGAAGACAAATACTAACCTCAAAGTATAGTAGATTTGGAAATACATGTTTTCTAGTTCTGTATTGAGTTTCTGAAAATTCTGCAACCAGATCAGGAACAGAAACATAGAGATAGAGAAAACCCAAAAATCTTTTCTTTTTTGAGCTAGGTTGACCTTGAACCAAATACAAGGGCACGATCATGCCCCTTTATGTCGACCTTGACCTGCACTACTCTGACAAAAAATCTATTCGCGGATCCTGAAAGTTTGTCGAAAAGGGTATCCGAATCTGTTCTATAATTCAATGTTCCACACCTGCACCTGCAAGAAAAATGGTTTTGTTGTTTGGATGAGGGGTTTGCCTTGGTCAAACCCCGATTTTGGAATTAACCTTGAAATAGAATTGAAATTGCAGTAATAAACAAAGTAAATAGAACAATTCACCTTGCTTATGTTGAAACCCTTGTGGAGGATTCGAATCCTTGAATCCACAACTATGGATGCTCCAAATGGATGTAGAATTGTAGGATGTAGGATGTCTCAAATCAATTATCATTAGATCTTCAACACCAATCTTGAATAGATCTTGGAATAGGAAGAAGCTTGAATGGATATGGATGGAGAAATCTTCAACAAGAGGGCTCCATAGAGCTTGAATCCTTCAATGGCTACCAATGGATCTCCTTGATGAATTGAATCTTGAATACTTGAATGCTTGAATGCTTGAATGCTCACTTTGATAAATTATGCATAGATGATCCCCCCTTTTCTTTCCTTCTATTTTCCTCCTTTTTTCCTAAAATGAGATGAGAGGGCTTCCTTATATACTAGTCTAGGACACCAACTTCTAGAGAGGCCAACATATGAGAAATAAATTTCCATTAGGCTCATACCCTTAGAAGTGGACCTATATTAAATGTCTTTTAAGAGTCACCATTTCGAAGCCCGAAGCAACTGACCCGGAAGCGGGAAATAATTCTTTCCAAACCCTGGCATTCAAAAATCTTTGTAGTTTGAAATTTAGTTGACCTTGACCCAGAAGGTCAACCTTGACCCTAAGGTCAAGAACCTCAAAATCTCAGAGCAAGATACTAGAAATAGGTAGGAAAGAAGTGGAAAATAGGGCAGGACATGGGAAAAACCAGATCCAAGTCAAAGACCCATTCAAGGTATTTGACATGAACCCAAACCACATACTTGGAGAGCTAAACCAGTCCTAAATGGGAGTGCTTCCATTTTCCGACGATACAATAATATAAAATGTAACATAATAATTAGAGAGTCAAAAATTGCATATCCAATTATAATTTCACCTACATAATTGTAGCCACTTTAGTGTACATTGCCCTGGCATTTGTTTAGGCTCATTTTAGCCCTTGCAATAGCCTTTTCCTTCTTAGGATGCCCAAAGTCCTTTTCAACAACTACCTTCTTGCATTAGTTTATTAATAATCACATGTTGCTTTTGTCTCCTATTACTTTTTAGTGTGATTTATTTGGATATTAGCGCACAACACAGACATCCTTGTGTTATGCTAACATACTGTGACATCTTAATGTTTAGATGTTGTTTCTAAGAATTTTGTCACTAGTATCCTACCTAGGTTAGTGGAACGACTCAAAATCTTCCAAAATGAGCTCAATAGACCTTTCTTTCCCTCCCGTTCTCATTTTTAAAATCTATGTTTTGACTCCAAGTAATCTTCTTCTTGGATCCTCTCATAAAATCTCTTGGTTCTCTCTTGGATGTTCTCTAATTCTCTTGGGTTACAAATCTCTGTCTCTCTGTCTCTCTCTCTCTGTGTCTCTGTCTCTGTCTCTGTCTCTCTCTCTCTCGTTACAACAATATCCATATCTCTTTTGGCTTTCTCAAGCCTATTTGGTAATATCTTTCTATTTGTCTCACGTCTTTGAGCATTCTAGTATTTATCACATCCCTTGTCTTTTAAATCACTTATCATTTTGTCTATTTGTCTTTTGATTTATCTATTTGGCTGTCTATGGAGGTGGAAATAATAGAACAAAAGGACTTGATGAATACAAGTCTCCAAACAACCTCAAACATCTCCCCTCTTATGTATCTATGCAAGTATTCAAAAACATTTGAACACACAAAGGTTCACATGTGTCTAGTTACTTTATTTTTTATTTCTTATCTCATATTTGTTGTTACATTTCTAACTCTTGGGTTTTACAGGTTATCTAAAGAACATAGTTGGGTTTTTGCTATATTTTTAAGTATACTTTACTATAGTCCATATGAGACTATAGTACACTACACAAATGTTTGCGTGTTATGTTGGTGTGCTTGTTTGAGATGCTTAGATTTTGACTAAAAACTCACTATTGTCTACTCTTTCTGTTCCCTTAATTAGAATCTTCATTTTCTTTATATGTAATTAGACATTTTCACTAGTTTAACTAATTGGAGATTTTTGAATGTATGTTGTGAAATTCACTTTTAAAGGAATATAATTTTCCATTTGTTGGGTCACACTCCCTCCATTACAGTAATATACCTTCAAGGAGATAAACTCCACTTTAAAAGCAAATCTAAACATAACAATAATAATATATACAATACAATATTTATACTATAAGAATATCAATAACATATAAATCTAAAATAATTTTGACAACATAATAATATTTGCTAATTAACCATCATCAACTCCATCTCCAAGAACTTATAAATAAATGAAACATAAAATAAAAATCAAATAGTTTGAAAAACAATGTATAGTAGAAGAGTGTATGGCACCCAAATCCTATAATAATCTATTTTTGACATATTTCTAACACATTATTATTTTATCATTTTGATCACCCAAATTTGGATGCCCCAAATGACTCCAAGTTGATCACCCAAACTTGAATGCCCAAATGACTCCATTATGCATTCAAAGATGCTTTATGACACATCAAAATATTGTCACAATGTCCGTCAAGATTCCAACGTAATCTTTCTAAAATAAGCATTTTAACAACTAATGGCAGTAAATTGTAATTCTTTGTAAAATTATGTCAAACTTCTTTGTTTTTTTTCCTTGAGCTTTATAAAGTCAAGAATTTATAACTTTTAAGGTCTCGAGCCACCCAAAGATGCAGTAGACCTGGTAAACCGGGAAAAAGTTGCTGTTCGTGACCACCGTTCTGTCTAGTCAACTATGGGGTCCCACAAATTCTTATGCTTTATGCATTTGATTCATCAACAAAGAATGTTTTAAAAAAAACAGGAATTCATCCGTGACAGTAGAATGTGTGGTGGGTAGATTCTCAGTGCGTATAATCATAATAATTATTGATTGACAAAACCAATCCTCCAATGTTTTCGTGCTAATTTTCAACATGAATAGATTCTGGCTGGTTCAATAAAAGTTTGGTTAGTTAACTCTAGTTCAAACGCATATACCCAATTTTGCTTTATGCATTCTTGAGTGTATTGAGATAAATTTTGGTGCACCTCAGTTATTCTTACATGGCGTTGCTGTTTAAACCCATTAAACTGCAGGGCATGTCCCTGCCAAATATGGACAGTGACGGGTTCCAATCATAATTTTCTTGTTTAGCAAGAGCTTGTGTTTCTATGGGTTTTGCATAAGGGACTATACACAGTCTGATAAAAATTGGTGAGCCACTCTTGAACTTTTCTGGTTGGGTTCCTTATGTTTTTCATAATTATATTGAGCCTGGTGCAGCTCGGGAGTTATTATGAAATAGCATTTGGAGGCTAAGAGAATGTATTTATGTGGTACAATTGAATCTTGACGCTCAATATTTTTGGTTTGATATTCTTATATGGTGTTTTGTGCTTGAAAATTTGATTGCAGTTTTTTAATATCTATATTCGTTTAGAATTTTAAAGTTCTAATACTGCTTATTTTACTGTGTTTTTTAGTTGTATGAAATCATGTCAACTTCATTAAAAGATTCTAATCTAGAAATCATATTAGAAATCATGTTTTCTTACTAGGAAGTTAGGAACATATGCCAGAATACCTTGCTGTGTTTCTCTATGCATTGTACCCCATTGTCTTAGGGTTTTCCTCGCATTTTATGTTGACAGATGTTGCTTCAGAATTATCCTATCCCCTTCACCCGTTTGAAATTTCAGTTGTATAGGGCATTGCCATAATGGTGAATTGTATTGTTATATGATTGGCTCATCAAGAACTGAGAGGCCATTGTTATCATATTGAGCCAGATAATAACCCAGGCCTGGATTTCCCAGGTCAAGCAATATACATCTGTCAATGGGGTTCAATTGTGCATTTATTTGGTTATAATTTATAATAGAATCGTGTGCTCCTCATAGTCACAAGGTTTGGCAGAAGCTTTTTGAGAAAATCTGCTTATGTATGGTCAGTATGTTGTCCACGACAATAACCCTTTTTTTAACTTTAGAAACTTCGTTTTCCAGGCTGTGTAGGTGATAACCCTCATTTCTAGCTCCTTATCATCTTTCACGCCTTGCAAACCATGATGAATAAATTGATTAGAATGTAGCTCATTGTACTATAATGTGGATGTATATGATCATTGGCGATAATGCTAACTCTATTACCAATGATGAGTTGGATTATATTGGAGGTTTTGAATATGATGCCCATCATACTTAAAGCATGCTGTAGTTTGTGGCTGGACAAATGATATTTACTTAGGGTCTCGACATATGTGAGTTTTCCATCCAGTGTCGGCATGTGACATTTTTCTTAATTCTTATTGAGGAGTCTATTGAGGTCCTTACCCTTGTTAAAGATGACCAAACATGGTCAGATTACAGCATGAGAAGAGAGAATTTACTAGAGAAAATGGCAGCAATACATGCAAGGTAACTTAAAGCATAAATGCTGAGGGCAAGCTGCACCAAAACAGCAGTAGGCAGGAAATCCACTACTAACTAATGAGCCACGGCCAAGGATCTTCCAACACCACCTTCTTCTTGTGGGAACTAATTACCATGTGGCAGGAGGTCTTCTTAGAAAAATAAGTCTTCTTGTTTGAGACAGTAATCCAACCAAAGGTTTACAAGATCTCAAAATCTAGGAATGGATATCCACAAGGGACAGCCAAAATTTGTAAAATCTGCAAATTAAACCATGCTTAGCTTGGTATTCTTCTTCCTCTAAACCATCCGACCTAAGCCCCAAAGTAGGGATCAATCTTGATTTTTAAATAATCTTGATAGGAAGGTAATCAATTTGAGAAAGGAATCAACCATCATACAGGACAACAGGACAGATGAAAAGCAATGAGACCTGACTCATTGAAATGGAAGAATGTAGATGGGCAATAAAACATGAAGAGGGATGCAAGTTGCAATTGGGATTGTGGGGGGGAAGGGCATCTGCAAACAAGGTAAGGGCAACTCTAACGGCAGTAGGAGAATGATACACAAGGGTGGAGCAAATTGGAAGCACCCCCACTGCTGAAACTGCTGCTAACATTGAAACCTTGAACATCAACTACCTTTCGATGTCTATAGTGCTCAGCAACAAACTTTATAGACATACCTTCCTCTAAGCTACGTAAATCCTCAACTTGAAGCAACTACTGGTGAACAAACAGATCCTTCCTATCCCCATCAAATGCAATGAATCTGTAACCTTTTTGTGCATTAAACTACTTTGTTGTCCCAGACAGTTTCTCTGCCATGTTGGTAGTATGTGCAGTTGCATGTAACCTAGATTTGTGCATAGTCATACAACATAGACACCTTAATTTTTTTGTAAGTATATCGGCTAGCTTCACCTTGTTCTTGTAGTTGAAGAGATGAGAACAATTGCATATTTGGTTATGCAACATTAGAATTGAAGAAATCAATGTGAGTGAAAATGAAAATTTGACAATCTCTACCCAAGTTATTGATACTTTTGTTTCATAGGAATATTCTGCCTGGCCATTCGTGGTTTTTTGGAAGTGATTAGAACCCCAACATTATTGGGTTGCCTATAGTCTATGCCATCATTGGTGTGATTGCAGGCTAAGTTACCATGTTTATGTTGGCATGTCATAACTCCATCTAGAATAAGGTGAACTCCATAGTCAAAGGAATGGGAAAAACATGCTGGTACCCATGTTTTAAATAGACTTGCCACTTGTGCCATGTATGTCTCACCTGGGTTGCCCAGCTTTTCAGAAAACCAGTCAAAACCAGGTCAAAGTAGAAGATAATTTTTTTTTCCTTAACTAGATTTAACTTCTATGATGAGGGGCTTTGGAATCTAAAAACTTAACAATAAAGATGTGGGAGGGGAAAAGGAGAGTACTCAAAGTAATATATCAATAGGGAGTGTTTTGAATGTCAAACATCTTGTGGGTTTTCCATGTTTTTCATGTTTATTAGTGTAATTGTAAACTTTACTTAGTATGCCAAATTCTCATTTGCTATTCTTATGCTTATTCTTGATTTGCTCCCAAAGCTCCAAAACTATGTCCACCATTGTTAGTGTTCAAATTTCAATCCCATCATTGTTTTGTTTTTAATGTTTATTAGTTTGAATTTTATATAGTATGCCAAAGTTTCATTTGCAATTATTATACTTATTCCTTACACAAATTTTAATATCTAGATTTTGAAGTACTATATGCATTTGTTCCCCCTCTCACCACCCCTATGCCTTTGTCTCCTTGTCGTCCCCCTACTGTCACCAAACTTTGGCCCTTGGTTCCCTCGTTTGGAAACCTTTCCCCCTATTTCCTCATTAGGAAACTCCATGGAACTATGGTTATATTTTTGTTTTCTTAATTTTTTTTTTTGAGGTTAGTGTATCGTAGGGTTTTGTTATTTGTATAAAATGGTTGTTAGTTCTAGTTCAATTGGCCTAGTGATATTAGGCAGTTGAAAATTGACGAAGAGTCACTTTTTTGGCAACATTTAAACTCATTTAGAAGAACCTTGAGTGGGGGTTTTTGTTGGTTTTGTAGTCAATGTGGCAATGAGTCTAGGAGTTTGTATACTCTAGCTTAAGCTCACTTGTGCTCTTTGATTGACTAATGAAAAGAGTTTTTCTACGGCCAAAAAAAAAGGGTTATCCCAAGAGAAAATCATGACATATATCATAGAACAAGAAGACATTGGAATTGTATGTGAGAACAAAGAGATGGCATCCTCTATTCAAGAAAGCATAGGGCAAACTCCCATTGGCCCTATAATATTGGCTGCCCCACATCTTTTCATTTGCTAGTTTGTCTATGGCAAAACATAAAGGGGTTACTAAAGAGAAAATTATGACATATATCACAGAACAAGAATATGCTAACATTGTGAGAGAACAAAGAGATCACATCCTCTATCCAAGAAAGCATCCTACAATCTCCAATTGGCCCTACAATATTGGCTGCCCCCACATCTTTTCATTTGCTAGTATCTTTCCAAGTGAATGATATCCCCACTATTTTTTCATAAAAGAGGTCCATTGAAAAAGGCCTTCTACAATGAGATGATGGAGATTGCAAATTAATGCATTGTTCATTGCATTTATGGCAATGGGATTCCTTTCAATCTTGTGAGATCACCATATTGGCAGAAAATGGTGATGACAGTTGGTAATGCAGCTATTGACTACACTAGTCTTGGGCATGAAAAGGTGTGCACCATTGTATTGTCCAAAGTAAAAGATTTCATAGAGACATCATTGTAGGCAATTACGGAAATGTTAACTGAAATAGGACTGTCCATCATTTCTTATGGGTGGAAGGCTTGCAAAAATAGACCATTTTGTTAGAATAACTGAAAGGGGGGGTGAATCAGTTAGATCAGTTATCCTACAGTCCCAAATACACAAATGTACCTTACAAAACAATTTCAACAAATTATGCAGCTCGATAACATGAAATATCAATCTTTCTGTTCACTTTACCGATTACCAGTAATTATCCAAATTGTGATTACCGACTAAATCAACTATGCAATATGTAAAGTATGATAGCAAAACAATCATAACAGATAACACATAATGCAATGATTTAACATGGAAACCCTGCTAAGGGAAAAACCACCTGGGACCGGTAACCCAAAATAATTCACTCTTCTGAAGTGAGCTCGGTAAAGAGCCAACCCTGTTTAGGTTACAATACACACTATTAGGTGTGACCTGGTTAGAGGATTTATCACTAACAGTTAACTTTTGACCAGCATTCACTATGGGGTCAACAAGATAACACTTTACATTCAATGAATGTCATAGGGTAGTACAATAAGACTGTTAAGTCCACTCGGTTAAGAGATTTTATGAATCAATGGTTAAACTGATATAGTATTGATCTGATTCAAATACAACTCAATTGCAAATATTCAGATCTATACTATGCTCATAAAATCCTCTGATCATTAATCAATTCACTTCCTCAATATTTCTCAACTTACTTTCACTCGGTAAATAGTTCTTTGACGCTCGATAATGTCTGCAACTCGGTTCTTTCAATAACCAATTTGATCAGGAATGCATGAATACAATCTTCACGCGAAATCTCTACAATCTCCTTTTTGTCTGGCATATTCAATAATGAAACTCATATCTCTTAAATAGACAAGTGAACCGTTTTCATACCAACCATCAGATTTTGCCTCTTAATCTCCTTCGTCCATTTTGCCTCTTAAACCTTCCTCGGCAGATGTGTCCATAACACATTTCAATCTCATCCTTTAGATCATCTTTGAATTTTGTCAGTCGTGGATCTCATAACTAACTTCATCCTTAACCTCGAAATCATAACAATTTTCAGCTCATCAAATTTAGTCGGCTGTCTTAGCATTTAATGTTTTCATCCATACTTGGTTAATATAGAAATGCGTCGGTGATAACTAGCTCGGTTATTACTGTCACTTGGTATACACTGCACTGGCTCGGTGTATACAGAAATCTTCAATTACCGACCACATTGACTTGTTCAATTTCAAATATCTTCTTCATAATAGATTAATGTAACATGCTCAAGTCAACAATATAAAGTCATAGACTCATCAATAAGTTACCCAATGTTTACCTTATCCTTATCTGTCATATCCATCTTTTTCTTATGTAGATATCTCAGTTCTTCATCTTTTCTTCCTTCAACAGATGTTCGGATGTTTGTAACTATCATGATAAGTACAGTCAAAACTAGTTGACATCAATGACAACATATTGACTGATTTAATCATCTTACATATCACTTCAATAGCTCGGTGATCTCTAATCACTGTTTCTTTAGTTCATCCAGATATTCGATCAGTTGTAGTTCATCATTCTCTCCCTTTGGCATTGATGGCAACACAAGCAATATGAAAATATGTCATACACATACCAAACATGTATTCTACAACTATGTAAGTAAATGTTGTAGCTCGGTAAGCTCTCCCTAGCTTGATATTTAATATGTTTAATCACTACAAAACAAAACAACATTACATGAAGACTCTCCCTACGGATTTGATCTTTTCAATTCTCAGATTCTTGTTCTCAGCAACAGATATTCCAGTATGAAGTCTCTCTCCATTTCTGTGTTCTCACTCACTGATTTTTCCTATACAGTCTCTCTCTAATCTTCTCTCACTTTGACAACAATGCCAAAGAAAATATACAAACAGCTCTTCAACAACCAAGTAATTCTCTGTTGTTCGGTTCATATCAGGTACCTTCAGTGTACTAATAAACAAATTCCTATTCCAGCTTCTACAATCTTTTACAACCTTAGAAAAACTAAAGTGTGAGCTATGTGCATCAACATGAATGATCTTCTGATAAGTATAAGTTGATGCAACCTCTTGATCACCTTAGTGACCGATAGACAGGGGACGGGCCCCAAATCTAGTCCTCAAATATTCAAATGTGTCCTTTGGTAAGGGTTTGGTAAAGATATCAGCAAGTTGTTCTTTAGATGTTACAAATTCCAGTTTCACTTGCTTCTCTTGAACTTGTTCCCTTAAGTAGTGATACTTAATAGATATATGCTTTTTTTTTTTATGCATCTCAAGATTCTTGGAAATATTTATAGCACTAGTGTTGTCACAATATATAATCACCGGGTCAGTGATTACCTCATTCATTCCTTCCAACACTTGTTTAATCCAAGCAATATTTGAACAATTTGCAGCGGTAGCAACATACTCTGCTTCAACAGTAGATTGAGAAATGCATGCTTGTTTCTTGCTTATCCAAGTCACAAGCCTTTCCCCTAAAAAGAATGCTCCACCAGTTGTGCTCTTCCGGTCATCTATGTTTCCATCCCAATCTGCATTGGTGTAAACTCGAAGTTGAAATTTACCTTCCATTGTGTACCATAAACCATAGTCTTATTCTTCTTCAAGTATCTCAAAATTCTTTTAATTGCAACCATATGTGAATCTTTAGGATTGGCAGAAAATCTTGCCACAATCCCAACTGCATGTGCAATATCAGGCCTACTGTGTACTACATACATCAATTTCCCAATCATAGATCGGTACAGTGTCTGATTTACTTCTATAGATTCATCATCCTTTGTCAATTTACATCCAGTTATCATCGGTGTTCCTACCGGTTTTGCATCTTCCATGCCAAAGGTTTTTAACACTTCTTTAATGTATTTTGATTGAGTGATGAAAATCCCATCATTCTGTTGTATAATTTGCAAACCTAGAAAGAATTTAATCTCTCTAAACATTGACATCTCAAATTCCTTTCTCATTTCATCAGCAAAAGATTTGCAAATCACATCTTGTCCACCAAAGATTATATCATCAACAAATATTTCAGCAATCAAAATATTATCATCAGATTCTCCTTTCATGTACAAATTACTGTTTTCACTAGTTCTTACAAAGCCAATACTAATAAGATAAACATGTAATCTTTCATACCATGCCCTCGGTGCTTGCTTCAATCCATACAAAGCTTTGTGCAGTCGACATACCATGTTCTTCTGATTCGGATCAACAAAACCTTCTGGTTGTTCTATGTAGACCTCCTCCTCAAGAATTCCATTCAGAAAAGCTGATTTCACATCCATTTGATATACTTTGAATCCCTTATATGTAGCATATGCAAGTAGTATACGAACTCCTTCAAGTCTAGCAACAGGTGCAAAAGTTTCACCATAATCAATACCTTCTTCTTGTGCATATCCCTTGCATACAAGTCTTGCCTTATTCCTAGTGACCTCACCATTTTCATTTAACTTATTCATGAAAATCCACTTAGTACCAATAACATTTTTATCTTTCGGTCTGGGTACTAATGTCCATGTTTTATTCTTCTCAATCTGTTCAATTTCTTCATTCATAGCATTGATCCATTCCTCATTTTCAAGTGCATTCCTAACATTCTTAGGTTCAAACTCACAAACTAAGCATGTGTTATGTCTTAACTTACTTCGGGTAATCATGCCAGTTTGCTTATCTCCAATGATTTGATTCTACGGATGGTGTCTTCTAACAAATCTTGCTAGCACTTGTTCTCTTCTCTGCTCATCATTCAGTTTAGGTTCATTTTCTTGCTCGGTAGCTTCTTCTTGATTCTCGGTATGCATTTGCTGATTCTCGATAGCATTTTCCTGATGCTCGGTAGACTTAGCCTGTGGCTTCAGTAGATAATCTGAATCTTCAACATATGTAAACCTACCATAGTCTTCTGGTTTCTTCATGCTTTCTTCATCATTCTTTTCAGCAAACTCATCAACTCTTACATTAGCACTTTCTATCATTTTATTAGTAGCCTTGTTCAAACATTTATAAGTTTTACTCTTAGTAGAATGTCCTAAAAATATTTCTTCATCACCTTTAGAGTCAAATTTACCATTCCTATCATCTTTCAAAATATAACACTTACTACCAAAGATTCTAAAATAACTTACACTCGGTGTTTATTCAAACCATAACTCGTAAAGTGTCTTGTTTGTGTCTTTCTTCAGTTGAACTCGGTTCAAGGTGTATACGGCAGTGCTAACTACCTCTCTCTAGTACATTTGTGCAACATTTTTCTCAATCATCAATGTTCTAGCACAATCAACAATAGATCGATTCCTCCTTTCAGCAATTCCATTTTGCTGTGGTGTCCTAGGTGCAGAAACCTGCCTTTTGATTCCATTCTCAGTACATAAATTAGTGAATTCATCAGAAACAAACTCACCTCCTCTATCAGACCTTGAGCATTTCAATTCTTTTCCGGTTTCTTTTTCAACTTTAGCCTTATACCATTTAAACAGTTTGAATGCCTCAGATTTTTCTTTTAAGAACATTACTGTCATCAGCCTAGAATAGTCATCAACAAATAAAATAAAATATTTATCACCATAGTAGCTTTGAGTTCTCATAGGACCACATAGGTTGGTGTGTACCAACTCCAAAATATCTTTAGATGAATAGTCCTTACTTTTAAAACTAGATTTGGTCATTTTTCCTTTTTGACATTGATGACACATAACATGATCAGGTTTGGTTAGACTCAGCAATCCTTTAACTTTTCTTTTTCTACTGATCTTAATCATGTTATCAAAGTTTACATGACATAGCCTCTTATGCCATAAGCATACATCTTCATTCTTCACCAATAAACAAGAAGTTTCAGCATTGTCAAGATAAAATAAATTATCTTTTGATTGTCCTCTAGTACCAACAAGCTTTCCATTTTCATCATAGATTTTCACCTTCTTGCTTTCAAATGCAACTCGGTGACCTGAGTTATTCAGTTGTGCTACACTCAACAAATTGTAGTTAAGTCCTTTTACCCAGTATGCATTATCACATCTAATTCTATCATTCAATAAGATAGACCCTTTTCCTTTCACCATACAAGATGTATCATTTCCCATTTTCACTGATCCTCCATTATAATGCTCAAGATGATCAAACTTATCTTTATCACCAGTCATGTGATGTGTACAACCACTATCAATGATCCAAGTATCATTCTTACTAACTTTAGAAATAAGTGCCATTTCTACATACCTTTCCTCCTCTTCTGAATCATCTTTCATTGCAACAAATACTACTTCAATATCATCATCAGTGCCATCTTCATTTTCTCCAACATGGTAACATGCCTTTTTGCCTTTATCTTTGTAATCTCGGTTGTCTCTGTTGTAGTGTCGGTTTCCTCTGTTATTCCTTCTGCCAAACTTTCCATCACCAGATCGGTCTTTATCTTCCTCTTTCCTGTTGGGACATCTAGCAGCAATTTGGCCAACCTCTTTACAGTTAAAACAAGCTAAAGGTAACTTTCCCTTATACCTTCCTTTACCTTTTTGTAGTCTCCGGGTCATAAGTGCTTCAAGCTCATCAAGCTCATCTTCAGTATTACTATCACTTTCATTCTTTATATTATGCTTACTGCTAGATTTACCAATCTTAAGAGGTGACATAAAAGCAGACTCAACACTCGGTACAACACTATTGTCAAAATTATTCAGCGCAAAAGTTGTTAACTTTCCAATCATACTATCAAAAGTAAGAGTGCTATTAGGTGTAGACCTCATTTCATAAATAGCAGATATTCTGATTACATAGACAGGCAACAAAGTTTTCAGTATCTTACTTACCACTATATCTTCAGAAATAATACCTCTTGCTCCTTGGATAGCATTGACTATCTCTTTGATTCGGTTTGAGTATTGTGTGATGTTCTCTCCTTTCATCTTCATGTCATCAAATCTGCCTCTCAAGCTTTCAGCTCTGGCTCTTATCACATTCACATCACCACCATAAACTAGAGAAAGTTTATCCCACATTTGCTTCGCTGTAGTGCAATCTTTGACATCCTCAAATTCAACATCAGATAGAGCAGCAACAATCTCTATCATAGTAATATTGTGTTCATGTCGGTCTCTCAACTGATCAAGAGTCAAAGGTCCAACAGTCAGTTGTATGTAGCCATTGTCAAGTAAAGGTATAGCAGATTCTCCGTTTCCAGATATGTGAAGTCTCATCCGGCTTTGCTATGTGGTAAAGTTATTTGTGTTCAGCTTTGACACTTCCCTCTTATACATCTTGTGATCTTTCTGCCCAAGTCCTTAAAACTTTCTTCCAAGCAACCAACAATGCTCTGATACCAATTGTTAGAATAACTAAGAGGGGGGGGGGGGTGAATCAGTTAGATCGGTTATCCTACAATCCCAAATACACAGATGTACCTTACAAAACAATTTCAACAAATTATGCAGCTTGGTAACATAAAATATCAATCTGTCTGTTCACTTTACCGATTACCAATAATTATCTAAACTATGATTACCGATTAAATCAACAATGCAATATGTAAAGTATGATAGCAAAACAATCATAACAAATAACAAATAACAAATAACACAATGATTTAACATGGAAACCTTGCTAAGGGAAAAACCACCTGGGACCGGTAACCCAAAATAATTCATTGTTCTAAAGTGAGCTCGATAAAGAGCCAACCCTGTTAAAGGTTACAATACACACTGTTAGGTGTGACCTGGTTAGAGGATTTATCACTAACAGTTAACTTTTGACTAGCATTCACTATGGAGTCAACAAGATAACACTTTACATTCAATGAATGTCATAGGATAGTACAATAAGACTGTTAAGTCCACTCAGTTAAGAGATTTTATGAATCAATGGTTAAACTGATACAGTACTGATCTGATTCAAATACAACTCAATTGCAAATATTCAGATCTATACTATGCTCATAAAATCCTCTGATCATTAATCAATTCACTCCCTCAATATTTCTCAACTTACTTTCACTCGGTAAATAGTTCTCTTACGCTCGATAATGTCTGCAGCTCGGTTCTTTCAATAACCAATTTGATTAGGAATGCATGAATACAATCTTCACGCGAAATCTCTATAATATCCTTTTTGTCCAGCATATTCAATAATGAAACTCATATCTCTTAAATAGACAAGTAAACCGTTTTCATATCAGCCATCAGATTTTGCCTCTTAATCTCCTTCGTCCATTTTGCCTATTAAACCTTCCTTGGCAGATGTGTCCATAACACGTTTCAATCTCATCCTTTAGATCATCTCTGAATTTTGTCAGCCGTGGATCTCATAACTAACTTCATCCTTAACCTCGAAATCATAACAATTTCCAGCTCATCAAATTTAGTCGGTTGTTCTTAGCATTTAATGTTTTCATCCATACTCGGTTAATATAGAAATGCGTCGGTGATAACTAGCTCGGTTATTACTGTCACTCGGGATACACTGCACTGGTTCGGTGTATACAGAAATCTTTAATTACCGACCACATTGACTTGTTCAATTTCAAATCTCTTCTTCATAATAGATTAATGTAACATGCTCAAGTCAACAATATAAATCCATAGACTCATCAATAAGTTACCCAATGTTTACCTTATTCTTATTTGTCATATCCATCTTTTCTTTATGTAGATATCTCAGGTCTTCATCTTTTCTTCCTTCAACAGATGTTCAGATGTTTGTAACTATCATGATAAGTACTGTCAAAACTAGTTGACATCAATGACAACATATTGACTGATTTAATCATCTTACATATCACTTCAATAGCTCGGTGATCTCTAATCACTGTTTCTTCAGTTCATCCAGATATTCAATCAGTTGTAGTTCATCACATTTGTCATTGCAATTCACCCCAAAGAGGTGATGTTTTTGAAGGTAGTTAATTGTGAGGGACAAGCGAAGGATGCAAAAAATTGCAACGTAGTGGTTTATTAGTGGAGGCTACATATAGACATATTAATTGAAGTCAAATAATTGACAATTACAACCCATTAAGTCTGCGAAAAGAAGGATATGCCTTCTACAAGAGATCTACAATAAGGTTAAAATGCAATATATTAGTCATACAATATGTGCAACCTTCAAAAGCTTGCAAGTACATGTGAACCACTGTGTATGTGACTAGGATATGTGTCCTTGATGTGTCATGTGCATAAGACAAGTGTGACTTAAGGTGTCATGCACATGAATTTGGTGTCTCAAAAAAGTGAGTACATGTGTATCAAGTTTCTCAACCACATGAGGTGAGTCAAAAAGTAAGAGCCCCTAAGTTAGGACTAGAAAAGACTAAAAGATAACTAATTTGATAATGTCCCTATTTACACTAACAATCTTTTTTGTACTCCATGTGCCATCCACTCCCTCAACTTAGTGATGCATGAGATTGGCAGACAGATTGAGTGGGTCAAATAAATTTATACCAAGGTGGAGGAGATTCAAATGTTTGTAATAAATTTTTATGAAGGTTTAGTTCCTCCATTTTGGAATTGTCGAGTTTATGAAATTTCAATATTTTATTAATTTTTTGAGTTAGTTTAAGTTGCTATAAAATTAATTATAATTGTATACTATATCATCTACTTTTTAATTTGTTATACTTTTTTAACATTGTTAATGATAGATATATTGAGAGGGCCGGGGGAGGGAGTAGGGGGTGAGGTGAATCATCATACGTCAATTTCAAACTCAATCAACATTAATTACCATTAATAAACTATACAAGCGTCACAACCAAATTTGAATTCAAATCATTAGAACTAATACCTAATCATACTTTATCATTAGTGCAGCTAAACAAGTAGTAAGCTCATTCACACATCAACACATGAGAACACCAGATATACGTGGAAACTTTGAAGGGAAAAACCACGGTGAGAATAGCTTCTTGGATCTACTACCAAAATCCAACCTCATAGGTGAATCAGTATATGCCATTTTCAAAATCAGTCAGCATTAATTACCATTAATAAACTATACAAGCATCACAACCAAACTCGAATTCAAATCATTAGAAATAATACCTAATCATACTTTATCATTAGTGCAGCTAAACAAGTAGTAAGCTCATCCACACATCGACACATGAGAACACCAGATATGCATGGAAACTTTGAAGGGAAAAACCATGGTGATAATAGCTTCTTGGATCTACTACCCAAATCCAACCTCACAGGTGAATCAGTATATGCCAATTTCATACTCAGTCAACTTTAATTACCAATAATAAACTATACAAGTGTCACAACCAAACTCGAATTCAAATCATTAGAACTCATACCTAATCATACGTTATAATTAGTGCAGCTAAACAAGTAGTAAGCTCATTCATACATCAACACATGAGAACACCAGATATACATGGAAATTTTGAAGGGAAAAACCACGGTGAGAATAGCTTCTTGGATCTACTACCCAAATCCAACCTCACAAAAATAGATTACTTACAATATGAAGTAGGCACAAACCTACCGGAGACACCAATCTCCTTAAAAAGATCTGAACACTAACTTAGCATATGAGAGACCAATATCAAAAATGTACAAAAGATAGGAATTGCAGAGCTTTAACACAGCTTGCTCTTGATCTGAAGAACCTTCATAACACTCTCACACAGGTAATAAGATCTTCTGATGAAAGCGCACAATGACTGATCAATGATAACGCATCATAAACACACCCACCCACTAGGAATGAACCTAGATCATCTATCTATCTATCTATATATGAATTACAATGATAGCAACATTCACTTGTTGGCCTAATATAAAGATTATCGCATGTACAAGTCGGCCACAAACATGATCCTTAACCAAATCTATAAAAAGCCAAGTCCAAAAGCCTACACATTACTCTAGAAGAAGGGACACACCATGCGTTACCCAATATAGACTTATCTAGTCTAAATGGTCATCCACACGCTATCTCTGTTGAGCACGTGTTACAATCCTCTAGGGCATCACTAGAAGAACAACCTAGTCAGCCAACTTGCACAGTGAACATTTTGTTGCTTCCAACATTCTATCTGCTGATGATCAACTCCGGAAACTCTGAAATCTGTGTAGACATACTCTTCTTCCAAACTGCAGATCATAACTCTCATCTGTGGTAGAATGCAGAAAGTAACAAATTGCTAGAGCAAGATCACTGTCTGAGTAACTTACCTTGGACACTTACAGATCTCCTCCAACAACTGGAATAGACACAACATGATATTTCAGACATACTGCAACAAATATCACCAACATAACTTGTCACTGTCCTGGAACTATAGTAATTGTATTCCTCTGGCTCTAGATACCCTGCACTCTTCCAGATACCTTGAGATCAATGACAGAACTGACCAGCACCTTTGTCATCAATGACGACCTTTTTCCATCAGTTAGGTTGCTAGAACTTGATCCACATCACACACAATTGTATTGAGATGCCTTGTGAACTTGTGAGAGCCATTGATTGCCATGTTCATCAACAGTCTTTGGAGTGTATGTTTGGATTATATTTTGAGTTTCATTGAGCTTACCATGAGTATGATTAGTTTTTTGATACGGATTTGATGGTTTTGGGTAAAATTTATGATGGCCCGGACTTCATGCTTGAAAGAATAAGGACCATAAAACAAGCCAAGCAGAATGATCCTTCAAAAGCATTTTCAAAAGAGTGAGATAATCATTGTTGAGGATTGGAACAAGATGACCTCATTCTTGCATCTCAGAGCATTTTCTTTGGCCCCCAAAAATATTATATATTAATATTTTCAATGAATCATTATATTTGCACTCTTGGGAACAAGTATGAGAAGGATGCTCGTAAATGGTAGTACCTCATGATATTTGGACTCTATACACTTGCAGCCTCTTGCAATAAAAATTCTGTCTCAGTTTCTTTTGTTACTATATATTATATTTTATAATTGCAAATGTTGTAAACTTTATACAATTGCATTAGGTTGCAAATTCCTCTACGATTGAACAGCATTGAAGTACATTATCAACTCAGTTAAAGAGCCAATTACAACAGAAGTGCGATGAGGACTTGGGACATAACCCCTAAGTGTGCCAATTTAGATGCTATTGTTGCACAACTTGCCTTGGTATCTTTAGGTGAGGCATAATCTACACATGACATGGCTAGATTGAGTGACATTGTGGTTGCCTATGGTTCAAACGAACCAAATGCTGACCTTGATGCTATCAATGAAGAGCAATATGAAGATTGTTGATTGTAATTTTGTATTCACATTTGACATCAAATTAATGATTTATGAATATTTTGTTATTTTGCAAATTCATGAGTATTTTGTTTTTATAATTCTTTGCCAACAGCATCGCCTGCCTCATCTTTTGACTGTAGATTGATCAACTTTGCCACCAGGGTGAGAGTTTGAACTAAACTTGTGGCCTTACATTTCCTCTTAGGCTATATGATCTTGTGACAAAAAGAGGTATGGTGGCTATTGAGGAGCAGTAGTAGTCGTAGAAAAAGGTGTTGGTGTCATGGTAGCAGCAAGCATGCAGATTTCACCACTATAGATTTATTAAAACTAGGCACCGAGACCACCAGAAACAGGACAAAGTTATTATCTGATCCATTCCCCAATTCAAATTATGAAGCCACACAAACCTTTGCTGGCAAAGCTAAATCCTATAGAGTTTGTATAAAGAAAAAGACTCCTAACAGAAAATTCCTGCCTTTCGCAGACTAGGAATCCCTCTCCTATAGTCAGACATTCCTAAAAAAAGGTTCAAATGATATCCTCTCCTTGCCTTATCCTCCTAAATCAAATCTTTAGCCTCTCTGTATGGCTCTATTTGCTTTATTCCTCAAACAGTTCACCCTTTCCATAGCTTTAGCTTTATTTGTTTTATTCACCTAAAACAATCTTTTAGCTTTACATGGATTTATTTGTTTCTCTCCTCAAGCAATCTGCAGCCTTTGCATGGCTTTATTCTCATAGAATTTTCTCAGGTGCAGGTTGCAAAATATGAGAGCTTCAGCAAGAAACTACAAAATCTTCACACTATCCTGTATAGTTGAGAGGTGGAGATGCAGTGCTGCAGAGTGTTTATACAAGGTTATTAAGCTACTCCCAAAATCCTTAGTGCAAATAATAACCAAGTGTTTGGATCCTTTATGCTTCAAAATTGAGAATCACAATGAGCAATAATATATTTGAAAGATGCACGAATGCCATAAAATAGGTATAATACCATTGTTATGTAATAGGAGATATACTTTGATACCACTTATTTTGGTCCTAGTCTTAGGGTGACAGACAAAAAGATTCTAATGAGTTATGCATGGAACAGTCATGAATGATAGACTGCAGCAATACCAATAATAAGATTATTTAATCAAGGAGAATACAAAAACATAGAACAATATGCAAGAACTGTATTGCAAGATTGTATTAAAAAGGTCATCCTGATATGATCACATATGCTTGGGATGATCCTTAAGTTGGTGGTGAAGATTATCTTTGCTGTAGATTAGCTCTATTATACACCAAGGCAATCAGAGTACTAGATACCCTTGTATAACCAACTTATCGTCAAGCATGTTTGGAACAATGTTCTGATACCACTTAGGTTGGGGTCCCATGGATGGTGGCTTCCTAAAAAAATTTAGTGGGTGCTGCTGAGATTTTTGAGGAATATTTTAAAGCTGGTGGTCTCATGAATGCTGTAATAATTCAGCTGAAAAGCTTAAAATCTAAAATTTAGGGAAGTTGGTGGAATGAACTGAAAATGCACATAAAAATAAATAAATAAAGATTACTTTCCCTCATTTTTTTCCTGGTAGGAATCTATGGGCAGGTCCCCTTGTGTCTGCTTAGCTTGTTTTGGTTAGCAATCACTATTCGAACTCATTTAGAAATTATTTATGGAGCTGGTAGCCCCATGAATATTTAATTTTTCTGCTTATTTATTTTTAAGCATTCATATTAAATTTAAATTAATAATTTTAATAATCATTTGTGCTGTTAACATTTAATAAAAAAAAACTCAAAGCAGATCTTAGAAAAAAGAGTAAGAAATTTGTGATATGCAGTTGATGCTTATTTCGCATCCTTTTTTCTGTTGCTTATTTTCAAATCCTAAACAGATAGGGAAAGATTTCAAATTATCCTTTTTCCAATATTAATATTTTTTTACAAGAACACTTCAAGTGCTTAAATCTAAACAAAACACACTCTTAAGCAGCCCCAAAGAGAAATGGGGTAAAACTTCATAAGATTAACAAGTGCAAATAAAGGAAATAAAAATTTCTAAGCTGATAGGATAATTTCTAGCCCCACCTCAATTTCACATATTCAAATCTGCAGCACTAGAAAAAGAAATATTTCAATTACTCTTATAACATTTTTTTTTATCCTTCGTGAGAACACATCTCCTTAAAATAGATGCTGAAGCCCCATGAGAACCAGCCTTACAGTCAACTTCTACTGCAACTCAAGTTTAGAGCAATCTTTGGCAATTCAACTCTGATATTGAACTGCACGTCTCTAGTGAACCCTACAATCCCAACTATTTTTTGATCGGGTGTTTGTAGTTGGAAAGTAGAGCCCAAAGTGCCAAAGATTATTAAGCACTTGGCATTGATGTTTGTTTAAGTACTGAAACCTGCACTGCAACGATTGATATTGAACACGAAACTGCAGTGCACATAAACCCTAGGCGACTGCATGAGTTTTTAGAAAACTCATTTTTCGCATCGGCTGGAACACCTTAAAAAAATGACAAAATTGCTACTGAAAACACCCTCTGTTCTTTGCTGTTCTGACTGTTCCAACCACCGATATATGCTTGAAAGCTGGAGATATGGTTAAAGGGTATCAACTTTCATGTTTCCACCACTAACAGAAACAGGCGCTTAAATCGAAACAAACTGCCCCTAAAACCTTAACAAAACAGACAAACCTAGGCGCACTTTCATGACATGTCACTCCACAAAAATTCATTTTCAGTTCAGGCACTCCCTACAGTACTTATACCATCTAACTTGAACTAGAACTCACAAGCGTGCATTTATCTCGCCTCCTTTGACACTTGAAAGGTTGCTTTTACTCTCAGACGTGTCGCAGGATAAGTAATGTCACGTAAGGACCTATTTCCCTCCTAGGCGCTCACTACAGTCACATTCGCCTCTTAAGATTCTGTCATAACACAGTTAGGCGTCTTTTTAGGTACTCCATGCCACTAAAAACATCTTAATCCTTGCTCACCCACTCATATATGCCAACTCAGTAACTCAACGAATTTGTCCTTTCAGAACCGATGTGCTCTTTTATGGGACTTCTGTCACTTACAGCAACTTCAGGAACCTTTTTGTGTTTATCATGTCATTCAAAATAGGCATTTTACTGCTCGAGTGAGCATCTTGTGTGCTTGTGTGACTTCGTGATGACTTAGGCACTTAAAATGCTACATCTGCCACTTAAAGGAAACATACTTGATCTCAGGCGTGCCTATCACCTGCCCCTGTCACTTAAAGGCTTTGCTTTTATACACGGGTGCCTATATGGCGTGCACTTATAGCCAAAACTTCACGCAGATGCCTCTTTATGAAATGTTCTACGCCTCTCAGGCGCCTTACAGAGGGTTCACTACCTGCTGAAGAAACCTATTTTCTGCTCCTTTGACACTTGAAACTGCTCTCACTGCTGCAGGGAGCCTCGTGACCTTTCCCTTGCCACTTGAATATATTGATTAGTCTTGACTCTTGAGGGCATACTTTAGAGCTGCTGAATTATTCTTCAGCAGACGGAATGGTAAGCAATGAAAAACAGAATCATATAAATACATGGGCATGGCCTGTTTATAAACAAAGATAGGGCGGCCTTCTCTATTTTTACCCCTATTTAGCAGGTCGGCACTCTCTATTTTCCCCCTATTCTGCAGGTGGGCCCTTATCACCAAAACTTCAGTTATCACCAAAATTTTACTCAGACGCCTCTTTAGTATGCTTTGACAAAGCCAACACCAACCAGGCCACAGTTTCCTCTCGAGCACCATCAAAGTTCAGTTTCAGAATCCATCCATCCATAGGAGAATACCATTTGGCATTAAGCTTCTTCTCAGTCTCAATTATCCTATTAAAAGGGTGACTGATTTGTAGTTTATTACAAAGGTGGTTTTGTAAAAATTATGTTAGGTGACGAAGTTACAATTAAAATTTCAGTTTCAGAATCCATCCATCAATAGGAGGATACCATTTGGCATTAAGCTTCTTCTCAGTCTCAATTATCCTATTAAAACGGTGACTAATTTGTGGTGTATTACAAAGGTGGTCTTTTAAAAATTATGTTAGGTGAGGAAGTTACAATTAAAATGCGATGGGTTGTAATCCAATTTACAAAAGAGTTCTGGCATCAGAATAAGCAGTCTTGATCCTCCAAGTTTAGTGATGAAACTATATAGGATTAGTGATTTAATCCATTATGTAATCAAAATTGAAAAAACTTGTCTCACTAGGGTGTGAAACTTTGTCTCTTCATGCTTTGGCCATGGAGTCATATAAGGTTATTCCATATTTGGTGACATGCAAAGAAATTTTGTCACACAATTGGCAGCAAAATTCAAAGTGAAGTTCTGTAATCCAGTGTTAGGAAACTCTCTGATTAATCGTGACTTTTCTGCTTTATCACAATTTTGGTACTCCCTGTAAAATTTTCAAGAATTTTCATACCATTTCCATTGATTCTCCCCAAATGTTGCTGTTTTATTCCGATCTTTACCTGATTGATTTTTCTGTGATCCTTGCAAATTTATTATCAGTCCTAATTTTGTGTAACTCTAGTTTTTCTCCTGTTTTATAACAAGAATTACAAATTGAAGAAAATGTGCTATTGATTCATAATAATTGTTGAGGGGTTTTCCTCGTACAAATTGTATGTAATCTAAATACTGAGGTGGAAAAATCCGTAAGTCAAAGGGCAACCGAAATGTTTCAGGCGAACAGGATTGTGCTGCTTTCAGTTGGTTCAATCAATTTTTGCTGGCAGCATAAGATGTAACCTTTTAATACTTATTTCTAGTTTAAAGTTGCTAAGTATTAATTTTCTAGTTGTATTACATGTGCTTTGTGTTTGGAGTGTATTACAATTTTAAGAAATATACTTTTATGAGTGAAGTCAATGGAGAGCCGAGAATTAGATTGCATCTTTATGTGCGATTCATAAACAGCTTTCTTATTGCATGTCAAATTAGACTGGTGCTATTCATAGAAAAGTTTCTTATTGGATGTCAGATTAGAAATCCTTGAGTGATCTTTTATAACTAAAAGTGGTTTCTGTCTAGGATTGATCTTTGTGGGAGAAAAGAGCCAAATCAACGTAGAATTTGTCTATTTTACCTGCAGCTGCCTGACCAAATGTAATGACATTGGGCTACATTTGAGGCCACAACAATGAGTCTATTCGAGACAAAATTTCTGATGTTTCTTTTCGTTTCCAATGTTTAAAGATTTCTTTCTGTGATTGCAAATTACTTTTCTCACAAACTAGGTGGCATACCGAATTCTAAAATATTGCAAACTCTCTTGAATTCAGATATTGATATGTTCCTACGAATTTCTTAATTTCTTTGTTATTAAAATGCAGATTTCTTTCATCCTTTGCAGTGTCTTGTGGTTTAGTACCGATGTGCAACATTTATCTGGTGAATTCACCAGTCCCATAGCAGTTGGATGTGGCATAAAACTTAAATGGAATATAAGAGAATTTTACCAATGCAGGGTACCACAAATATTTATGATGGAGGCAGTCCAAGAAAGAAGAGGAAGAAAACAAAAGCTTCTCTTCAAAATGGCAATCATAAAACTATGGATGAAATTCAGTGGAACGAGTTGCACGAAGATATATTAGAAAGAGTGCTTGCACGAGTTCCAGTTTCTAGCTTCTTTCAATTTCGTTCAGTGTGCAAAGGATGGAGCTCTCTCATATATTCACCAAGTTTTCAGAAAGCTTGCTCAGAGGTGCCAAGGGGCCCATGGTTCTACATGGTAGAATCGAAGGGTGATGAAATCATTGTATATGATACAGAGGTTAATAAGTGGCACCATATTAAATATCCCTGTGAACTGGGAGAAAATGTGATGCCTAAACCAGTAGCAGCTGCTGGAGGTTTGATTTGTTTCAGGTCATCACTTGGGTATTTTACTGTGTACAATCCCCTTACGGCTTGTTGCCGCAAATTACCACTTATAGAGACTACAGAGACAATACATGCCATTGCCATGGTCTCCTATCCAATGTCATATAAGTTAATTGTTACTTATGGGGAAATTCCTTCTTTTGTAGTGAAGGTATATGACTCGTCCAAACAATGCTGGAGTGAGCCTTCAATCAATTGGAATATGGAGGAACAAAGAAGTGGAAAATCATCTTCAAAACAAAATATTGCCAGTGACGATGGGACTGTTTATTTTCTTAACAAGGTAGGAAATGTAGTGGCCCGAGACATACGGCAGAATCCTTCCAAGGATTTCTCTTCTATCTTGACATCATCTCAGAATGGGGAAGAAGTATTATATTTCCTGAACAGAGGGGGAAAGGTAGTATCTTGTAACATGGAAAAGGGTCTCTGGAACGAATTCCCCCCTTTATTGCGCTCATCATCTGAATACTCTATAGATCTTGTTAATTGTCGAGGGCAGATGCTAGTTGTTGTTTTGCATGAAATGATGGAAAGTGCCACTGTGCGAATATGGGAGTTCTATGAAGCAAAAGGAGAGTGGACTCAGGTTTTAGCCATGCCACCTGCAATGTCTCATGAGTACTTTCGAAAAAAAGCTGACATCAACTGCATTGGTTATGATAATCTGATAATGATTTGCATAAGTTCTTGTCGGTTTCACCGTGTAGTGTTATGTGATATTCTGGAAAACACATGGCTGGAATTGCCACGATGTTATGTCCCAGGAACACGGAAAGCCAAACAGAAAAAGTTTATCTCGGCTTTTTCATTTGAACCTAGGCTGGAAGCCCTGGTCTGAAATTGACCTTATCTTGTTTCTATTCAGACTTGGGTTACTCTGTTTTTCATGTGCAGTATTTGCAGGGTTACTAAGCTGCCTTAGTTTACAATTGTTTGCTTCCCCTGATAATTCATATGAGTTATATGTAGTTTCTAGCTTATGCTCGTATTATTTCTTTCCCTTGTTTAATGTTTTGGGGAAAATGTTTCTTGTGTATTTGTGTAAGTGATATTCCTGCCTGTCGAATATTGATAAGTAAATTTTGTCAGTTTTATTGTCAGGAACATCTAGAACATTATTATGCAAGAGGCATACAGTTTGCCATTTTGAAACACAAATTTGAGTATATTGATTGTTTTTTCATTTTTGTATTCAAAAAATACGGGTAAGACTTGACCAATATGAATAATCTACTAACATACCAAATTTTAGCTAACATCTGCATGATATTAGAGGGAAAGTTAGCAGCTTAAAAGGACCGAATGCTTATAAAGTTATAGAGTATTGAGATTATACAAAACCTATTTTAAAACAAAGAAAGAATATCCTATTGGAGAAAAGAGATCTTGGTGTTAGAATTAAAGATTTGTGTAAACCTTCCCTTGCTTGGTCTTGTTTCAACTTAGCCTGAAGACTCTGATTCTCTGCATATACTTGATGTGTATATCGTTTGAGACAGAACTTTCAAGGAGATAATTTGTACCATGGCTCAGCGGGTATAACAGGGTTTTTCAGACAATATAAAATCTCCAGGACATGATGAATCATGATGGAACCTGAGATAATAATTAGTCAAGTTTCAATTGTCCACAATTCCCATCGTCAAATTGAATCTCCTCTAAGTTTCTAGTGTTCTTGGCAAGGTGCAAGCTATGATAACTCAGCTTTCCATTATTGAATTAAATCCATGACATATATCCAGCATTTGTTTTTGATGCAACGTGTGTAGGAAGAGTACAATGCATAGAGGAAAATACAATTGACAATTACATATTTAATCTCGTGTGTCTAGCATGGAATTGTTTTATAAGCTCTTTGATTAGTGATTCAATGATATGGGTTTTGTGTTTAGTTGTTTGTCAATTATTTAGTTTGATGAATTTTTAACGGCTCTTGCTTCTGTACTGAATTTCAAGCAACAGTCCTGCAAATTAATTTTGTGTGATATTGTTTGAAATCTCACATGCTTGTCACCTGTATCATGATGTTAGGATAGTGCTAACTTACTAAAGCATGTTGCTTTGTGCTTTGGAAACCATTTTTGAGATGTGACATACTGCAGTGTTTTGGTGCTAGATATGTGAAGCTATTTTTGAATTTAAATACAATATCTATTTTTTAATTTTGAGACATAATGGTCAAGGCTCAATAAAATACCATCGATATGCATGAGTCGTGACCAAACCAGCAGCATATTATTATTCCTCTACACCTCTATTTAAGATGTCAAAACAAAACACAATCAAACATTTTAATATCCAAATCATGAGTTATAAGCTTAAAGATCCTTTAATCCTTTTCCCAATAAATTAATAGGATAAATTTGGAGAAGAATGGGCAGCTCACATCCCCAAATGACACGTTATTCTATATGGAAGGAGAAATCTAGGAAGGAAGAAGGTGCCAACAAGAATGGCACCTAAAAGAGTGTTACCTTAATGGTAAACGAGTTGAACGAAAATGTGCTATGTGAAATATGGAGAACATGAATCTGATCATAAATGAACTAAAAGATCAAAGATCTAATAAAAAAGGGTTTGATCTTACAGATAGTTCAAAAGATACTAATAATCTCTTTTGGAAATTTAATGTAAATTTGGCCAAGAATGATGCCTAGTGTGATGCTTGTAGTCTATCACGTAACCCTACTTGTGCAACATTAAAGGAAGAGGTGAGAGCATATGTAGAATATAAGAAATGAGAAATATTTGGTGACATTGATTGTGATTAGAGAAGGGAAATTGTGGAGGGTTACAATAAAAAAACAAATATATTTGATAATGAAGATGAATATCTCAAAATGAATAATTTGGAGTTGTTCACCCCTTGAAAGATTCTACAAAGGAAATTGAAAGTTGAATACCTACTAATAACGAAATCTAGGTCCTCACAATTGTTGTAGTGACTCAAGTTAAACAAAATTACAATTTGAGAAGTGAACCTAGAAGAAAACAATGAGGAGCTAGAGGTGTGACTAGAGGAAACATGGGAATGCCTCTATACAAATGAAAAGTGGACTAAGAAAAGAATCAACACCATTAAAGAATGAGGCTGCTAGAGTTGAAGAAGGTTGGATCGCAATTAAAGTCAAACATTCTAAGAAGACCTCCCCTTCTTTTGACATGACCCTTCAGTCCCATAAGAAGGGGACAAAAGGATAGTTCCCTTTCTTTTAGTTGTTGATCTCAATGGTTTATGTAGTGCAACAGTTTGGGCATTTTTTCTCTGGGCTACTAATTTTCAAAGTCTAATCTTGGGAGTGTTCTTTTGTGTGTTTCTTGAGGTTTCTCGCCTTTTGTTCTGGTTGGTGTGTTGTGATTTGGGAACTCTTAATGTTCTATCTTAAGTTTTATCTTTGTACAGGGTTTCGGGGCCCCTTCAAAACTTATTTTTTCATTAATCCAATCATCACATGTCAATTTTGTTTTGTTTTCGGTAATAGGTCAAGGCCAAGAATTTTATTTATAAAAGATAATGTTACAACTCTGTTCGGTGCAGACACTAGTAGGAAAGAATGGAGTTAAGAAAACCTCCAGTCTAGCCTGGGACTTATTCAATCCAGAATATGTTTGCTTGGTATTTAGATACCCCATTTAATTATTCAGGGCGAAGGTGAAGGTGAAGAGGAAGAGCTTCCTAATTCTTACATTTCCTTTCTTAGCTTGATTTACAAAGAGCACCTTTGTGCTATCCAGGCATACCCGGATTTACAACAAACTCAATAATATATTAAAGTAGCCAACTACTCCTTGGAACTGGAGCAGATGCAAAAAACCATCTGATACTCTCTTTTCTCCACTATTCCACATTGTCCCTCAATTGTACTTTATGAGGCCGCCGATTAGCTAATATTTTACAAGACTTCCCATTATTCTGCAATTTATAGTTAGGAATAAATGCTCTCTACCACAACATATAATTCAAATCTTTGTAGCTAATTGCCTTTACCTATAACTTATTTTAGACAATATTGGAAAGGTGAAGAGAAGGCTAATCAAACCATATTTGAAAGTGATAATATCCTCCTTAATGATCAGACCTGCTAAAGATTGTTAAGGAAAACATTCCCAACAAGGCCACCACAACTGATTTGACCATTCTAAAACCAATTTAATGAAGTTATAACAACTTGACTAATCTTACAACGAGAAAACAATTACAGCCAGGACTGAACGAAAATAAGATCTCTAAAGACAAAGGCATAGAATAAACATATATAATATTACGTAGCTAGGGAAAGCCCAAAAGATTCTAAATCAATTAGCCACGAGAATCTGAAAAAAAATGAGACTACTAAGAATCAAATACATTTAATCAAAATTAACAGCGAAGAGACCATTTATTTGAAGTTTAGGAATAGCCGGAGGATCTCCCAAACATCCTCTAAAAAAATAGAGAATGGAATAACCTATAATTATGATTAGAACTTCACCTAGAAAAGAAGAGGCCTTTCTAAAACTAAATTCATTCCTAAAATGCTATCCTTCTTATACAAGTGTCAAGTACTAAAACCACACCATAAAACATCATCATCTAGCAGAAGAACCTGTATACATTTTGCATTCTATCTAAGTAGTATGCGCATACACGTCCTAATACGTTAAAGACAATATTTAATGGGGGGAGGAAAACCACATCTCTTTTCCAACACGACTAAACAAAGAAACATAAGTACTAAAAGCTAACAAGGGGAAACCATATAAGCATAATTTCATAAGAAAGCTTAAGAGGAAATAGAGTGACAAATAACGCTTAAAAAAGAATGCAGACAATAAACATAATTGAAGATTAGTTCTTGGATATTGAAAGCTAAAATCCTTAAAGATGCTACCTGCCAAGCTAAGAAAGAAGATAAAATAAAATTATATATATATATATATATATATATATATATATATATATATATATATATATATATATATATATATATATATATATATATATATATATATATATATACATATACATATACATATACATATACATATACACACACACACACACACATATATATATATATATATACATATACATATACACATATATACATATACATATACATATACATATACATATACATATACATATACATATACATATACATATATATATACATATACATATACATATACATATACATATACATATACATATACATATATATATATACATACATATATATATACATATACATATATATATACATATATATATATATATACATATACATATATATATACATATACATATACATATATATATACATATACATATACATATATATATATATACATACATACATACATACATATATATATATATATATATATATATATATATATATATATATATATATATATATATATATATATATATATATATATATATATATATATACATACATACATACATACATATATATATATATATACATACATACATACATACATACATATATATATATATATATATATATATATATATATATATATATATATATATATATATATATATATATATGTATGTATGTATGCATGCATATGTGTGTATATATATATGCATGTGTATATATGTACACACACACACACACACACATATATATATATGCAGCTGAATGAATGAATATGTATATATAAGGCATTGGCCTGCAATGTAGTGATTGCTGCTTCTCTTTGTAATTGTAAGATCTTGTGTTTGATTCCCAAAATAGAAGCTGAATGTATATCTATACATATATATACATTCATATAGATATATGTGTGTGTGTGTGTGTGTGTGTGTGTGTGTGTGGAAGACAGAGGAGTGTAACTCTACCAGAATACATAAACTCTACAACTTAATAATTAAGATAGAGTATATATCGATTACAGAAAACCAAAAGAAACGTAAATACAACATTCTTTTAGTCCAAAAAAAACACCTCAAAGTTTTGCAGCATATGATCCATACTATTAGGAATAAACTACTAAAAAAAATTTGAGAAGCGAAAAGGTCGTATACTATACTTGGTCATACCACAATAGCTACAAAAGGTAAGACCTAACAGCTATAAATATTGTTTATCCATTAATCCTTATGCATTCGCGTAGGTCTTCTAGGTCATTCACCAGGTTGGGATCCTCGTCCAATCCCTCTGCCGCTATGTAGACTTCCAGCCAATCCTTGCAAGAGGGCTTACGGTTTTGGAATAAATGCATTAGAAATTCCAACTTTCTTTGATAAACATACATTTCTACCCAGAACCCATCAAGGTCCTCAAAGTAGATGATCAAGTAAGTGATGACTGGCCTGTTCCTAATCATTAACATGTCATAGTTACCTGGCCTTGAGATTTTGAGATCATTTCTAATGTTAACCATGACTTTATTCAAGTCCACAAAAATATCCTGAATAAAAATATGTCAACAAAGTTTTGCCACCTAAGTCTAGTCATTGAATATATGCATGGAAATGGCTATCAACATCGTCAGGATATCAGGGTTAGCTTTGAATCTGTCCTTGCATTGGACAAATTGGTCCCCCAGGCCTCGCAAGATAGCTCTCCAAATAACTTTGTTCTTAACTTTGACAATCTTCCTAATTCTGTCCATGCTGACTCATGTATCAAAGGCCATCTGCCTGTTGACACTTCCTAGCTTGATAAGAGTCTCCATTCCTTAGAGTCTAATTGACTCTAGCTCCAAATGACTACAGAGAGAATGATGCGTAAGGGAGCCTACTAGCCTTTTCTAGAAAAGGACCATCACTCTGATCAATGAGTACTATCCTAATAGAATTAAATGCAAATTGCAAGTCAGCTGTTAATTACGCATCATTTAAAGATCATCTCAAGTTAACCATTACATTTATATAGTAAAAGATTGATATCAAGCCTTCTAACAGAGGGACTCTCATGTTGGTTAGGTAAGAGGCCATATTTTCATGCCTCTGACATGCCATAATATCTCAGATATACTCGCTAGATAGCCTAAATCCTACGTGCGAGATGTTCATGTTTGATAAGATTTATCAGTTATTTTTTCGAGAGGCATATCCAAGCCTTGACTTAAAAAATTGGATGATGAGATCAAAATATATAGGAAAGGACACTTAAATGTCCATCACTAATAATTACTGCCTTTTCCACCCATTTCCCAATGGACTTATGATCTAATTCCTCAACAAAGTTTCCTTTTGGGTATCATGACATTCCTAAAAGCAAAATAAGGAGTGGTATGATTGAGGGAGAAAATACCTACCTAAATTCTTGTAGAAGTTTTAATCTCTTCACTAAATAATTCATCTAATCAATCACCACCTGCGAAATGATGTTAGAAAAAATGACACCAAAGCACCCTGACTATTATGCAGAAACCTAAGACTTCTCAGATCCCTAAAATGAGAGGTAACAAGATCCTAGCAACTACAAAGACTCTACTGCTAAAGATTGTGAGATATATATTTATTCTTAATTATAATTAAGATCAGATTAAGCGAATCTAAGAATGTTATAATGAATTTTACCCATCCCAAGTTATACTCAACCGAAAGCCAATGACAGTATCATTGTTTAAAATCACCATAATTTAATATACTAGACCATCCATCTACTAATTTGAGAATGCTTCTAATCTATCAGACTTAACATCCATGGAAGGAACACCTGTTAACTCAACTATAACCAATCTAGGCTCTGACCAACTTAAAGACCTACCAAGAGAGTAGAAAAATCCGCTGCACTAATAGTCCTAATACCTTAAGGGGTGCCATATAATGAGCTGACCTGGTCCTATAACTATTAACATATACCATCAATTTACTAATTTTTTAAAATTTATCCTATACCGAGTTTAACCCCATCTGCACCTAAATTAGCTAAGTTGTCCGCTATCCCATTCCCTTCTCTAAATATGTGATTAATAGTATAATGCTTGAAGAGATGTAACGGTTCCATTATCCGATTAACCAAACCATCTAATTTCCAATTTGGGGTTGTTCCTTTTTTGATTGCATTGATTACTATGGAGGAGTTCTCTTCGATCTCTATATTTTCTAAGCCTAAATTCCAACTAACTTTAAGACCCTCTAGCAGGGCGGTAAATTATGCTACATTATTCGTCTGGATCCCTATAGTGCATGCTTAACTATAAACAAGCTTCTTGTCCCAATTGTGAATACAACATCCTATACCCGTTGTGCCTGGATTTCCTCTCGAGGCCCCATCAAAATTTAATTTGTGCCAACCCATAGCTGGGGCTTTCCAAACACAATCCTTCCTCAGCTAATTTGATTCCTTCTTCTTAAATTCACCTAATGAGGGAATTTTGAGGCCTTTCCATCTATTTCTAATCTTTTCATCCCACATTGAGAATCTCATTCCTTCTGAGTTGAGGTAATTTATATTATTAATAACTTAAATAATACATGCCTCTAATTTATTTGAAATTTGATTAAATTGCAATTCAGAGTCTTTGAAAATTCTCCTATTTCTTTCCTTCCATACTTCCCAAATTAAGAGGGATGGCACAACCATCCATATATTTCCAAAAAGATCCTTCCCATGATTCCTTGGCCAATACTTGAATAGATCCCCTATATTATTTGGAAGCATTGACTTCTAGTTGATTTTATACATTAGACACAACTAGCATTTATTAGTGAACTCGCAGTTCAGGAATATATGGTCCATTGTTTCTTCCTTCTTTTTACATAATACACATGTAGATGGTCCATAAAATACACTTTTCATGAACCACTCCACAATTAAAATTCTATGTTGTAAGGCCGTCCATGCTGTTGGTGTAATTAAGTATTTACTAATTATACTTTACTTAAGTTTACTTAAGATAATGCATTTGCATATTAGTTGTCTTTGAGACACCTAGGAGTTTGCATTTTTTTTTAGCACATGGTTAGGAGAATCTCCACTTTAGGTGTGATAGTTGTCATCACATACCTCTTTGTGTGTGAGATCCACCTTTAGTGCTCTTATCACATTATCATCCTCTCATTGTTGCACATGTTTCTCATACTTTCATGTACAATGGGGGATGATCCACCTTTGGTGGACATGTGATTCCACCATGTCTAGTTGATAGCTTATCACTTGCATAACTTCTAGTTATCATACATTGCCTATTTATTGAGGCATTTCTACATTGTATGTAATCAATCAATTATTCATTATCATTTGATCATTATTGAATTCTTCATTTGATCATATTATCTTGTCTCTCTTGTTTGTGCTATCTCTTGAGCTTCTAGATCTTGGTTTCTACTCTTTGCCTTAGGCAAATTCTTACATGGTATCAGAGCCAAATGAGTCTTCATTGGATAGTCATTGGAGAGCGATTGATTGCTTCAACTTTTGGAGGGCCACGAACCAAATTCGGGATTAGCATTTTGTGGGAGCGTTTTGAAAAAGATTGGACCTCACCATTGCATCCAGGTCGCTGTTTCCATAAATTTTGACTATAAATTTGCCTACCTTCGGCAAAAGTCATATCTGAGGCAAATTTTTTTTGCAAATCGGACCTTTAAGGCTCGATTTGCAAATTGGGTAATAGTTTTCCAATTTCCATTTCAGATCTGAATTTATATTTTCTATTTCCATCAATTTTCAGATCTGATTATTTTTCTTTAGTTCTTGAATCTACATTTATGTAAATTATTTTTCTGAATCTGGTTATTTTTGAATATATATTCTAGGATCTCAGAATATTTATCATTTTTTGAAGATATAATTATTTTTCTGAATCTAGTTATTTTCAGATATATATTCTAGGATCTTAGAATGTTTTTCATTTTTTGAAGATATATTTTGGGAAAAAATTTGGCCTATGCTATTGGATAGGTGTTACATTTCACACAAAGTCTGTGACATAACCAGTAGACATTGGGACAACGCACCCAAATAGCCAACTTGCCCGCATTGGGCAACACGCACAGGAGGCTAGCAGAGCATCTCACACCAAGACTGAGCTCATTTGTAACTATTGTTGGGCGCTGCGGGTTTTAAAAACCCCAAAATTATTCAACGCGGTGAATGTGGGACTATTATTCCACATTCTCACCACCTCATACACCCCTAAGCACCATTGCGCCACCGCCCAACTCCTCAGTCGACATCCACTCTACGTCGTCCACCTCTTGCACTCGTACGAGAAGCTACCAGCGGCTGCCACAGTGCAGCCACCACAGTACTGTGCCACCTCAGCAACCCGCGCGCAGCACCACTGTCACAGGCCACCTCAACCCCCGCCAGCGCACTGCGCCCAGTGCCACCAGCGGTGAGAACATTGGCCACCTTGGCCACCTGCACCCAGCACACACCACCTCTGCCACGCCAACAGGCCACAGACCTCCGCAGACATCCACGGTGGCTCTACCAACAACACCACGCTTGCAGACATCTCACGATATGCAGGCAGACACGAGGCCCACTAGCGTAACAAACAACCAATTACAAACTGACAAGTGGCGCTAGTAAAAAATCAATATTTTATTTAAAAAAATTCAAAATTTTAGCATATTTATTGGCTTAAATTTGACGCCCGTTTGGACCTCAAACTGGTCATTTTTTCTTTTTGATCTGACGGTCTCCAAGACATCAAGTTAAAGATAGCGATTGCATCAGCTATTCACGACATTAATTTTGACGACCGTTTGACCGTCAAACCTGGGCACTTTTAAACTGTCTTGACGGCCATTTAACTGTCAAATTTAGGATAGTAAGTTGGATGACATCAGCATGTTTTCAAAAATTTCCAGCCCTCACCAAATGCAGTTTTGATTTGGCAGTCCAACTTTGGGAGGCCATAACTTGGTCATCCGGGCTCCAAATTAGGCGCAATTTTTTTTTTATTTTGGCTAAAATTTCCTAAAATTTTTAGTGGTGGTGTTCTTTTCTGGTTTTGGATCACGAATTTTGCAGAAATTGCAATTTTTGGTGACTGTACCTGTTTGATCCCTATTTTTGCAACTTCAGAGGCTTCGTACGGGCTCATACAGACACATTTTCAAGTGAATTTTTTTTTGAAAGTGCATAATTTTTCATCTACTTTCTAGATCCAGTATCAGTTTGGAGAAATTTTGAGTAGACATAGTACTTTCAAAATATGGTCTTTTTTGGCCTATTGTGGCACTTATACGTGATTAGATCCTTGAGGGATCTTCTGTCCTATCTTCTTGAGTCTGTTATAGATTCATATTTTCAATTGTAAACATCAAAATCAGAAGTCCACTTTGATCCATTTTGTCAAGTGGCAATTGTATACGCACTAGTTATAAAGTGCCAAAATCATCATTTTTGGGGGGGTTCTTTGATTAAGTGAATTGGGGGGGTGTCTTGTGTGTTGGTGTCTCTCTTTCTTATGCTCTTTTCATTTCTGCATCATGGTTTCTATTGCAAAATTAACTCCACATAACTATGCTACATGGAAAGATAATGTATGGAGCAAGTTAATGGTTAAAGGTTTAAATCCTTATGTGGATGGTACACTTAAAAAACCTGTTGATGATGATACTACTGCACTACAAAATTGGTCAAGCAAAAATTATAAAGCATTAGGAGTCTTAAGAGATAATATTTCTTAAGCTGTCATGTATCACATCAAAACCATAATCGATGCTAGAGATGCTTGGGATAAACTTGCAGAATTGTTTGGTAAAGTGGATGAAGTAATGGGATTCAAAATTGAGACTGATCTCCTCAAATTAGATCCTAGAAACTTTGACACAATCCAAGATTATCTCAACAAAGTCAATGACTATAGAGCACAACTTGATGATTGTGGTAATCCCATGAAGGATGCAAAGTTGGTTAGTCACTTGTTGAATCATCTTCCTCCTGAATATGTGGCTTTTGTGTCAAGTTACAATAATCACAAGTTAACAATGGGTAGTGCCTTCACTAAGCCTTCATTTGAGTCATTTTCAAAAATGTTGGTCTTAGAACAAGAAAAATTGATGAGTATGGGGCTTCTCAAATCTTCAACTTCCAAGGCATTGGTGGCTAATCATGAGAGTCAAGGCAATCAAAGTCAAAAGAAGAAGAAGAATTGGAAGTCTAAGTCTCAACAAGAAGGTACAACATCAACTTCCACACAACATGACACTTCTACATCACCTCCAAAGGGTGAATCTTCAAAGAAGGAGAAGCAGTTTTGTGCATGTTGCAAAAAGGATGGACATGAAGAACACTTTTGTTATAAGGACATTGATGAATTGAAGAATCTTCTTGCCAAGAACAACATCAAATTGCCTTCCAGGATGTCTACCTCAACCTCTTCTTCACCACATTCAGAAAAAGATAAAGGAAAGGGTCACCCATTTGTCACTAAAAAAGGACAAGCTTTGTATGCTTCTTCACGTCCTGATTTAGGTAGATGGCTTCTAGATTTAGGGGCTTCTCATCATATGGCTTCTTCACAGTCCATGTTTTCATCATTTGAGCCTTGTAAAGGTCCACCTATTTTGATGGGCAATCACACTTACATGAATGTGATTGGGAAAGGAAGTATTGATGTTAGGGAGGGACACTTCAATGATGTGTTGTGTGTTCCACACTTGACCAATAACCTTCTTTCTATCTATCAAATCACAAATGGTGCTACAAAAAAGACTGTGGAATTTACACCTAATTCAGTTTTCATCAAGGACTTGGAGAGTGGAGCAGTTATTGCTATTGGGATAGTGGATCACTCTTCTTGGTTGTACTCTTTTGCAGATTTTGTTCCTCTTGATGATAGTGATTCTTCAGACAGTGAGTCTTCAACATATGATCATTATAGTGATGATTCAGATTTTGAGGAGAGTTTTGGCTACTTGAACTTGGGTATTCTCACTCATGATCAAGCTCTTGAGCCTACTTCTACTCTTCAGACTACTTCATCTTCTCCTATTGAGACTACTTCTACTCTTGCTCCTGATGATGCTTGCATTCGCACAACCATGGATTCAGGTACTTCAGTACAGCAGGCTATTCATTGTCTTCCAGACTTGGTTCCATGGGATGACTACTTAACAAACATTGCAGGTTTGTTTGTGGAGTCCTCTACTTCAGATTTGGGAGACTTCATTGATGATATTCATCTTCTCTTTGGTGAAGATGATTCTTCTTCAGTTGTTGCGAGGGAGCATGCTGACCCTCACATTCATTCTCTACTTGATCATTCTTTCGAGGGTGACATGATTGTTGATACTTTGATACAACAGTTGGAGGAGGTCACTTTATCTTCAAAGGAGATCCTTGGGTCTTTGGTACATGTTCTACATTCATCCTCAGTTAATCCTGATTTGTCTTTTTCAGTAGAGTGGCTTAGTACACATGATTTGGAGGAGGCATATTTTAGCTTTGGCATGGGGACACTACTCCATCTTTTTTGAGGTTTCTTCCTAAAGCTTGGGGAGGAGGCTTCATATCTACACCTTTGGTCTTGTTTCTTCCTAAGGGGAGGAATGTTGTTCTACACTCATGGAGTAGTTTCTACATTGAGCCTAGAGCATCTACCATTGGTGTTCATTCTACATTGAGGGGGGGCTACTTGGTCTCTCTTCCACTTCTTCTATCTTATGGGGGGGATATTTTCCTCACATGAGGTCTTCTCTCTCATATTCTATTATTGTACTCATCTCTCTTTTTGCGTGAGGGTTTTTCCCATGAGGTTTTCCCTCTTTATCCACTTTATGAGAGATTGCATTGTTCTTGCATATTGTACATGGGTACCTAACATGGCCTAGTAGCAGGGACCCATCTTGCATTGTGAGCTTAAGTTCATTCCCCTAAGTTGCACTTAAGGGGGGGTGTTGGTGTAATTAAGTATTTACTAATTACACTTTACTTAAGTTTACTTAGGATAATGCATTTTCATATTAGTTGTCTTTGAGACACCTAGGAGTTTGCATTTCTTTTTAACACATGGTTAGGAGAATCTCCACTTTAGGTGTGATAGTTGTCATCACATACCTCTTTGTGTGTGAGATCTACCTTTAGTGCTCTTATCACATTATCATCCTCTCATTTTTGCACATGTTTCTCATACTTTCATGTACAATGGAGGATGATCCACCTTTGGTGGACATGTGATTGCACCATGTCTAGTTGATAGCTTATCACTTGCATAACTTCTAGTTATCATACATTTCCTATATATTGAGGCATTTCTACATTGTATGTAATCAATCAATTATTCATTATCATTTGATCATTATTGAATTCTTCATTTGATCATATTATCTTGTCTCTCTTGTTTGTGCTATCTCTTGAGCTTCTAGATCTTGGTTTCTACTCTTTTCCTTAGGCAAATTCTTACATGGTATCAAAGTGATATCAAAATTCTCACACATGCAAACATCCCATCCTTTGGTAAGCATTCCTTATTCCAACATAGGTCTAAAGGAAGCTCTATTCTTGTGAAGTTATGGGTCTTATATAAGGATTCATAACCATCCTTGGTAGTATACTCCCTTGATTTTGATCCTATCCACACTATCCTATCTTCCCTAGAACTAGGGGAGATAAGTGTAACTGCTAAAATTTTCTTCAACCTAGCTCTAAAGTTTGGCGGTATCCTTAAGTCCCCATCTAACTTCCAGTTCCATCCCATCACAAGATTTCCACTTGGGAAGTCTATATAATCTCTAACAAAGATACCGACCCTCTCTTTGAGAAGATTTATTGAATCTTGTTCATCTATCAGGTTATTAAGAATCGGATATCCCTCCATGAATCTTCCTAAAAAAGTGCTTTTCCTCCCATCCCCTATATTCTAAGAGACCTTATCTTTGATGATAGGTCTGCATTCCTTGATAAAATTCCATAATCTAGACCCTCTTGGGGGAGACTTATGACGAAGAATTCTTAGAGGGTCATTCCCCTCCAAGTATTTGTATTTGATTATTTTGACCCATTTAGATTTCAATTCCTTAAACATCTTCCATACCAACTTGGCCCCTAACGCCACATTTTGATCTCTAAAATTTTTAAGGTTAACCCCCCCTCCTCTTTGAACCTACAAATATTGTTCCAAAAACCTAAGGCCAACCTATTTTTGTTTGTCGAGCACTACCAAAAGAAAGTTCTCAATTTTTGATTAATTTCCAATGACATATTTTAACAAGACATTTGAAAAATAGGGATTGAAGACAGTACCGATCTCAACATTGTTACTCTCCTTGTTGAAGAGACCCATTTTCCTTGCCAAGAAGCCACCCGATTTTCAACCTTGGACAGTACATTGTTCCATAACTTTGTATGATTACTCCCCTTCTCCAGGGGAAGACCTAAGTATTTTCTAGGAAGTTATTTTTTGAAACCAAAGATATTCAAAATAAAACTCTCTACATTTACTTCTGTATTAAAGAAAAAGATTTCTAACTTCTCTATGTTTATAAGCTTACTAGATGCCTCTGAATATTTTGATAAAATATTTGTAAAGTTTCTTGACTCTTCTATATCCACCTTTCCATAGAGCATTGTGCTGTCCACAAATTGGTGGTGAGTGGTAGACTCTATGTTACTAGTAATTCTTATACCTTTAATCCTCTGCTCTTCCCTATTCTTATTCAAAGATCTCCCTAAGGCTTCAACCATAATTATAAATAGGAAGGGAAAAAGGGGATCCCCCTAATGAAGCCCCCTAAAAATTTCAAAGATGCCTCTTGGGGTTCCATTAACTAGGACAAAAATTCTAGGCATTGAGATGCATTCAAATACTAAATTAATCCATTGCTTAGAAAAAAAGGCCTTTAGACAATTACATAGGAATATCCAATCCACTTTATCGTAAGCCTTTTTAATGTCCAACTTTATTAACATACAAGGGTTTTTATTACATTGGATCATATGAATTGCCTCCTGGGCTATAATCACTCCATCCAGAATCGATCCTCGTAGCATAAATCCCGTTTGTTCCTAAGATATTAAGTCTAGGAGTAAGGTTTTTAATCTATTTGCCAACATATTTGTTAAAAGCTTATAAATGGTATTACATAAAGAAACGGGTCTAAACCCATCTAGGTTTTCTACATTTTCTACTTTAGGGATTAAAACTAGGAAAGTGTTATTCATCTCTTTAAGGATTCTACCTAAATTTCTAATACTCTCCAATACTCTAGTCACTTCAACCCCTAGAAAGGAACAACAATTTTGATAGAAGAATGTTGGGAAACCGTCTGGTCTTGAGGATTTGTCCGAGTGTAATTATCTGAGGGCATCCTCTACTTCACCTATAGATATTTTTGTATTCAAGCTTATGTTCTGATCCCTGCTAATAATGGATGTAATGTTTCTAATGATATCCTCTTGGGTGCCCAATGTCTAAGAATCACAATTTAACATCTCTTTGAAGAAGGTAACCACCTCCTTGGAAACTTCCTTGGGTTTCTCCACCATTTATCCATTTGAATTCTTAAGCACATCTATTCTATTAATCTTCCTTCTAATCCTTGTACTATTATGGAAAAAATTTGTATTCCTATCTCCTTCCTCTAGCCAAGTCTCCCTGGACTTTTGCCTCCAAAATATTTCCTCCTTGGCCAGAATGTCTTCATAGTTCTTTGATAGGATTTTTTCTTTCAAAAAAATTTCCTGATTCATTCCTTCCTTACAAATCTTCTCATTCAGATCGCCAATTTCTTTTTCAATCTCTTCCTTACTTGCAAAGATATCTCCAAAATAATCCTTATTCCATTATTTAACTTGATTCTTAACAACTTTCAGTTTTGCCATAAAAATGAAAGCTTTGGAACCTTCAAAAACTTCCTCCTTCCACCATTGTTCTAGTAAGGACTTTAGCCCATTATCTTTGAACCACATTTTTTCAAACTTGAAAGAAAATATATTAGGTTTGTTATTTTCCTTCACCCAAAGAGATACTAGGTAGTGGTCTGACCCTAAAGTAGGGAGGATAGAGGATTCTAAATCAAAATTGAAATCAATCAGGTTTCCCTTGAAGAAAAACCTATCTAATTTCTCAATGATATTACTGAAGCCTAGTCTACGATTGGTTCATGTAAAGGTCCCATTACTTGTTTTGATGTCCATCAGTTCATTTCTATTTACCCAGTCAATGAATACCATCATAGTCTGAGAAGTTCTTCCCAACCCCTGATTTTCTCATCCTCATTCAGAATCGCATGAAAATCTCCCCCCAAGATAAACGTCTACCTGGGGTTATTATGAAAAAGGTTTCAATTTCCTCCCAAGGTGAACCCACAATAGTGGGTTACACTTTTTTGCCTAAACAAACACTGAACTCTACATTTTGAAAAAAACTTTCAGATTCAGATGCATAATGTCGTTGAACCGATCAAAATCAGAGGATGAAATAAATTAGAGTCTTTTAAGATTTTTTTGTCTACATTCTATATATATATATATATATTGAATTTATTTGAATAGTTTTTTCTTTTTCCCACGAAAACTGGTATGGTGTTGAAAACGTCATTTTCAAAGAGTAACATTATTTTCATAGAGCATAACTTTTTTTGTAAAATAGATATGAATGTGACTCTTTTGAATTTAGTTTTGTAACATCCATGCGGAGGGCATGTAATTGGTTTGATGATATTATCATGATTATTGCATATTTTATTAAGGTTTGAAGTTGACTAAACCATAATTTTGACATACCTTAACTACATAGCTTATAACTTGTGTATTTATCGAATTTCAAACAAAATAAAAATTGATAGAAAGTAGACTCGAAGACGGAGGGCACTGTTATTTTTCAAATTTTTTTCCCTTTTTTTACTATTTTCATTGAACATCAAACTCAAAGGTTTATATTTGATAAAAAACTACATTCGATTAACGTCGAAAACCACACACATAATAAATTCAAAAATAGTCGAATATATAATCATTAGAAAGCTAGTTCTGAGTACTTGTTGTATGCAAAAGGACATCTTCTTATTCTTCCATTTGATTACTATGCTTGAGGCCCAAAGCCATGAAATTCTCATAATTTCTTCATAGTTTGCAAACATGGCCTAAACTAGGTACTTTTGATCAAAACTTTTGAGTTTTGATAGAAAGTACTTTCTATCGAAAGTACTTTCTAGTTTGATGCCAAGTTTAACCATCACTAACTTACTTTCGATCGAAAGTCAACTTTGACTTTGGATAGAAACCTAGGTCGGCCTATTTGGTGTCATTTCAAGTTAATAATGATTACATATAAATAAATGTGTGTTTTTCTCATTTCATTAATCTGAAAGTTGCAAAATAATTTGCATTTAGGAGAAGGAAGACATTTTGGTGGAACAATCTTGTAAGTTGTGATGGGAAATAAAAAGAGAAGGCTAAACAATAGTACACAACATTATTCAGAAGAGGCTGAACAAAAACTACGTGAAGAAGCATGAGAAAGATATTATCGTAGGAAACAAGGTATGTCTCTGTCTCTCTCTCTAGATATTTGAAGTTGATGGTCAAGACTTGTCTTAATGAATCATGTAAATGTGATATTGTAATACCTAATTTTAGAGCTAATTAGACCTAATAAGACTAATTATTACCAATTAGGACCTATTAGGACCAATTAGAGGTCTAACTAGACCTAACTAGACCTATTAGGACCAAGTAGACCTAACTAGGACCTATTAGAACCAATTAGACCTATTAGGACTTATTAGCCTGACCAATTAGACGTATTAGCACCTATTAGGTCCAAATAGACCTAGCTAAACCTAGCTAGACCTATTAGGACCAATTAGACTTAACTAGACCTAACTCTAAACCTATTTGGTCCTATTAGACCAATTAGGACCAATTAGACCTAACTATCTACCTAACTAGGACCTATTAGGACCTATTAGACCAATTATGACCAATTACCTGACCTATTAGGACCAATTAGACCTATTAGGACCAATTAGAGGTCTAACTAGACCAATTAGACCTAAGTAGACATGTATTAGGACCTATTAGACCTAACTTTGACCTATTAGGACCTATTATACCAATTAGGACCAATTAGACCTAACTATCTACCTAACTAGGACCTATTAGGACCAATTAGACCAATTAGGACCAATTACTTGACCTATTAGGACCAATTACCTAACCTATTAGGACCAATTACCTGACCTATTAGGACCAATTAGACCTATTATGACCAATTAGAGGTCTAACTAGACCAATTAGACCTAACTAGACATGTATTAGGACCTATTAGACCTAACTGTTAGAGTAATTAGTTAGTTTTTATTACTCTTTTTTACTTAAGCTTTCTCTTAGGTACATTATAATTAATATCTTTATTAATTATAATGTGCAACCTAGCTTTTCTAGTTTTAGGGTTTTTGTTCACCTTATAGGTTGAACTCTTGTAATTATCTTTCATTATCTTGCAATACATTTTTCTCTCACTCCGCTAAGATTTTCCAAACCTTTTCTTTTCATCTCTTTGGTTTCCTTTCAGCAATAGGTTATTTGCATGCAGGTGCTCTAATACCATGTAGAAGTTGAGAAATCCAACTTCACAGATTGTATGTTCCATCTCTGTCTACAAACCTTCTCTTGATTTATCAAATTACACTCAGTGGGTCAGGGAAGACAGTTGAGTTCACGCCAGATTCAGTCTTCATTTGAGATAGTGCGACATGTGGCATTGTTGTTACAGGGACAGTTGATCATTCCACCCATCTCTACACCTTCTCACACTTTAGTCCACCATCTCCATTATTGAAGCACAACTATCCTCTTACGCGAGAGCATCATGTGGGACAGTTAGGTCACTTGAACCTCTGTGTTGTTCTTGAGACCACTTCTGTGTCTACCTCACCTCATCTTGTTGGGGTTTCTTCTCTTCAGTATGACTCTTCTTCAGCATTGCCAGACCCTCCAGCTCCATTCATCGAGCCAACAGGTGCAGTTGTTGAGGATTCTACAAAGGATACTCATCTCCTCTCTCCTAACAGTGTTAGCACACCTGTCATACCACCTACATTGGGGATTCCCTTTTAGGATCCTCTTGTCTACTCCTTTGAGCATCAGCTCGGCCTTCCCATGACACCTCATCTTTTGAGGTTACCTCTTCAGTGCTCACTGCCTTTCACTCCTTTGTATTGGTGTCATGGTGGTTTGTTCATTGATCTAGAGGTTCTTTCATTCTGGGGGGCTTTGGAGCCTTGACCCTCTCTCATGGGGGGGGGGGGGGTGTTAGCAGCACGCATTGTACTTATGGCTTTGAGAGAGTCTCTTGAAGTCATTTTTTGTCTTTTTCTTGCTTTTATATCTCTTTTTGGAGAGGATTTTTTCCCACTGGGTTTTCTCCTTTGTCTCCGGTTTACAGAGATTTCTTTGTATTGGGTACCTGATCAGGCCTTGTTGCCGGGACCCATTTCCTGCTTTCATAGTTGTGCTAGGTTAGCTTACCTCCTGAGCTTTGCTTAAGGGGGGGTGTTAGAGTAATTAGTTAGTTTTATTACTATTTTTTACTTAAGCTTTCTCTTAGGTACATTATAATTAATATCTTTATTAATTATAATGTGCAACCTAGCTTTTCTAGTTTTAGGGTTTTCGTTCACCTTATAGGTTGAACTCTTGTAATTATCTTTCATTATCTTGGAATACATTTTGCTCTCACTCCGTTGAGATTTTCCAAGCCTTTGCTTTTTGTCTCTTTGGTTTCCTTTTAGCAACAGGTTATTTGCATGCAAGTGTTCTTGGCGATCTGTGAAGTTGGATTTCTCAACTTCTACACTAACTATGACCTATTAGACCTAACTAGACCTGACTAGGACCTATTAGGACCAATTAGGACCAATTAGATCCAATTAGACCCAATTAGACCCAATTAGGACCTAATTAGACCCAATTAGATTTAATTAGACCTAATTAGACCCAATTAGACCTATTAGGACCAACTAGGACTAGTTAGGACCCAATTAGACCCACTAGGACCCAATTACACCTAATTAGACCTATTAGGACTGAAATATGAACCTATTAGGACCTATTTTGACTTAATATGAACCTAGTTAGACCAATTAGACATAATATGAACCTATTAGGACCCAATTAGACTTAATTTCTCCCCATTAGGATCTAATTAGACATAATATGAACCCATTAGGACCTAATATGACCTATTAGGACCCAATTAGACTTAATTAGAGCAATTAGGACCTAATTAGACTTAATTAGACCAATTGGGACCTAATTAGACTTAATTCTAGACCAATTAGGACCCAATTAGACCTATTAGGATCAATTAGGACCAATTAGACCTAATTAGGACCTAATTAGACCCAATTAGACCTATTAGGACCAATTAGGACCCACTTAGACACACTAGGACACAATTAGGACCCAATTACACCAAATTAGACCTATTAGGACTAAAATATGAACCTATTAGGACCTATTTTAACTTAATATGAACCTAGTTAGACCAATTAGACATAATATGAACCTATTAGGACCTATTTATACCTATTAGGACCTAATTATACTTAATTAGATCAATTAGGACCTAATTAGACTTAATTAGACCAATTAGTCCTACCTAATTCGACTCAATTAGACCAATTAGGACCTAATTATACTTAATTCTATACCAATTAGGACCTAATTAGACTCAATTAGATTAATTAGGACCTAATTAGACTCAATTAGATTAATTAGGACCTAATTAGACTTAATTAGACCAATTAGGACCTAATTAGTCTCAATTAGACCAATTCAGACCTATTAGACTTAATTCTAGACCAATTAGGACCAATTAGGACCTAATTAGACCCAATTAGACCAATTAGGACCAATTAGGACCCAATTGGACCTAATTAGGACCTAATTAGACTAATTAGGACCAATTAGGACCCAATTAGACCTACTAGGACCCAATTAGGACCTAATTACACCCTATTAGGACCTATTAGGACTAAAATATGAACCTATTAGGACCTATTTTGACTTAACATGAACCTAGTTAGACCAATTAGACATAATATGAACCTATTAGGACCTAAGATGACCTAGTAGGACCCAATTAGACTTAATTAGACCCATTAGGACCTAATTAGAGATAATATGAACCTATTATGACCTAATATGACCTATTAGGACCCAATTAGACTTAATTAGACCAATTAGGACCTAATTAGACTTAATTAGACCAATTAGGACTTAAGTAGACTTAAATAAACCAATTAGGACCTAATTAGATTTAATTCTAGACTAATTAGGACCTATTAGGACCCAATTAGACCCAACTAGACCTATTAGGACCAAATTATGACCCAATTAGACCCAATTAGACCTATTAGGACCTATTTCAACTTAATATAAACCTAGTTAGACCAATTAGACATAATATGAACCTATTACGACCTAATATGATTTATTAGGACCCAATTAGACCCATTAGGACCTCTTTATACCTGTTAGGTCCTATTTATACCTATTAGGACCTAATTACACTTAATTAAAGACTTAATTAGATCAATTAGGACCTAATTACACTTAATTAGAGCCATTAGGACCTAATATGACCTGTTAGGACCCAATTAGACTTAATTAGACTAATTAGGACCTAATTAGACTTAATTAGACCAATTAGGTCCTAATTAGACTTAATTCTAAACCAATTAGGACCTGTTACGACCCAATTAGACCCAATTAGACCTATTAGGACTAATTAGGACCAATTAGACCTAATTAGGACCTAATTAGACCCAATCAGACCCAATTAGACCTAATTAGACCAATTAGGACCTAATTAGACTTAATTAGAACAATTAGGACCTATTAGGACCCAACTAGACCTATTAGTTTTTATTTAATAATTTTTACTTTGTCTGTAGGAAATGCTCAAGAAGCACAACCTTCTGAAGTTGGAGAAGGGTCATCACAAGCTCAACAAGCCCAACCTTCAGAAGTTGGAGAAGGGTCATCACAAGCTCCACAAGCACAACCTTTAGAAGATGGAGAAGGGTCATCATAACCAGGATATGCCTCTTGTTACTCCTTTGAGAATCAGTAGTGGACATGTGAGTTTCTAATTTATTGATGTGTGTACATGTACTATATGTGTTTGCACACTTCATAACATGTTTTCTTGTACAGTATTTTATCAAACTTAAGATGTGTACAATGTTTATATATTAATTTATATTTCTCTTTCTCTGTAGGGATCTGCACATCCTTCACATCATGATTGTCACTCTGGGTCTGACCGCTTAGTGGAGGAGTAGTCATGATGAGTCCTAGGCACTTTCATATTTGATCTAGACATATTACATATTATATATGTTCACATGTGTTTGATGAACTATATTTCATTCCTAGACTCTATAGTTGATTGATGTGTTTGATGTTATATTTCATTTCTAGACCCTTTTGATAGAATGTTTGGCACATGATTGATCCATATGTTTCATATTTACAATACTTGATCTTGGACCCAACCAAAGACAAAATTGAATCACTCCTATCTACACACACATCTTGGGACTTTTAACTTAGTCCTTATTCATTCGGTGACTGGCTAGAACTACCTACAAGCCAAAATTAAAACTAGGATCAACTAGGACCCTAAGGTGCTCCTGCACCATCGAGGCTAGGGAGTTTGAGTACTATCAGTTTCCACCACCTACACGGGTATAAATCAGATTATATATATTTAATGTTATACTTTAACTTATTTATTTTCAAAAATTTCAATCAATTGAGCTTCGGGCTTTCAGGAGATTTATTTTCTCACCTCTGGGTCGGCCATTTTAGGTTTCGGGATGGTAAATCCTTTAATTGCATTTAATCTAGGTATATTTTCTAAAGGTGGGGACCTAATTGAGATTTAATTTTCCAAGGTAGCCCATCTAGAGGAGTGTGCCCTAAATCACTATAAAAGGAGGCCTTCCTCTCTCATTTACACATCAAGTTTTCACATCTCATTTCAAGCAATTGCAAGCTCTCAAGCTCTCAAGTGCAAGTGCATTCTAGCAAGTCTTCAAGCATTCAAGTGTTCAAGCATCCATCTATGAAGGAGATCCATTGTTAGTTGTTGAAGGATTCAATCTCTTTGGAGCCCCCTTGAAGATCCGTCCTTCTCCATTCATTCAAGCCTTCTCATGTGCAAAGATCAATTCAAGATTGGTGTTGAAGATCAAATATGGTATTGATTGGAGACATCCTACATCCTACATTCATTCCTACTTGTGGATTTGAGGATTTCAAATCATCTACAAGGACTTCAACATAAGCGAGGTGATTTATTTCAATTACTTTGTTTATGCACAATATGTTTCAATTCAATTTCAAGGTTAATTCCTAAACTGGGGTTTGACCAAGGCAAACCCCCCATACAACAAAAACCCCCATTTTCTTGCAGGTACAAGTGTGGAGTTTTGGATCTGAGAGTGAATTTGGATACCCTTTTTGGAAAACTTCTAGGATTTGTGAATAGAATTTGAATCGGACTTCAAATAAAAGAATGTGGTATTTGACCTTTTATGAGGGTCAAACCTGAGCTAAGCCATCTTGAGGAAAGATTTATGGGTTTTCTCTGTCTTGGCATTTCTAGTCCATGAGAGGTTTTAGATTTTCCCCAAAAGTGTACACAGACATCAGAATTCAACATTTTCCAGATCTGCCCTAATTTGAGGTTAGTACTTGTATTTCAATTATTCTATATTCTAAACATAATTCTCCACATAGGGAAAAATTGGATTTACTCTCTCTTCCTACTCTTTTCCATAAATTGATTCGATTGTGCATTAGCCTTTTTGGTTGATCAAATCGGATCTCTTCTTTGGAAAATTTGGGGTTTGAGAATAGGTCTCATATTTCCCTCTTTACATTTGAATAGGGGTGAATCCATTTTACCACTATTCAATATATATATATATATATATATATATATATATATATATATATATATATATATATATATATATATATATATATATATATATATATATATATATATATATATAGTGAAGGATGTGCAGATCCCTATAGAGAAAGAGAAATATAAATTAATATATAAACATTGCTCACATCTTGAGTTTGATAAAATATTGTACAAGAAAACATGTTATGAAGTGTGCAAACACATATAGTACATGTACACACATCAATAAACTAAAAACTCACATGTCCACTACTGATTCTCAAAAGAGTAACAAGAGGCATATCCTGATAGACAAAATATATATATATATATATATATATATATATATATATATATATATATATATATATATATATATATATATATTATATATATATATATATATATATATATATATATATATATATATATACACACACACACACACACACACACACACACACACACACACACACACATATATATAGTCTGAGTACTATCAGTTTCCACCACCTACACGGGTATAAATCAAATTATATATATTTAATGTTATACTTTAACTTATTTATTTTCAAAAATTCAATCAATTTATATGTATGTATGTATGTATGTATGTATGTATGTATGTATGTATGTATGTATATATATATATATATATATATATATATATATATATATATATATATATATATATATATTGATTGATTGAATTTTTGAAAATAAATAAGTTAAAGTATAACATTAAATATATATAATTTGATTTATACCCGTGTAGGTGGTGGAAATTGATAGTACTCAGACTCCCTAGCATCGATGGTGCAGGAGCACCTTAGGGTCCTAGTTGATCCTGGTTTTAATTTTGGCTTGTAAGTAGTTTCTAGTCAGCCACCAAATGAATAAGGACTAAGTTAAAGTCCCAAGATGTGTGTGTAGATAGGAGTGATTCAATTTTGTCTTTGGTTGGGTCCAAGAAGTCTTAAGTAGTCTATTTGCACTAGGTACTTGTGTGTGTGAATTTTGTACCTGATCTTTAGACACAACACTTCAGTAAAACATTAGAGGTTAGCTAAAATGAAAGCTGCAATAAATGAAACTAAACTAACCAGGTGATTTACTATCTTTTAGTAGGTGCGAGTATGATGTTCTCAGATTGTTATCGAGATCAGTGACCTTAATGACACCTAAATGAAGGATTTGAATGCAAAATCTAGATATGGAATGAATGCAATTAATCTAATTTTTTTTTGGATTTTAGATGCAATAATGATGAAAAAATGATATGGATCTATGCTAATATGATATGGAAAATTGATATGCAATACAATTAATCTATCAATGATATGCTAAAATATGAATGATCTCACAAAGCTATTGATTCACAAAGAAGCTTCGATTCTCCAGATAGCAATTTGCCAGCATAAGTTTGCAAAAATATGAGATGATTTGAGATGAGCTGAAGCCTTAATTTATAGAAATCTAGGGCTTTGAGGATGCATGGAAGAAAGCCATAAATCACTCAAATAACTCAGGTTGATTTTTGAGTTATTTTTAAATAAAAGATAATTAACTCACAAAAACATGCAAAAGTAGAGTGTAACTCAAAATAGAGTTTAGCTTTAATTGATAATTGATATTTGTCTGCTTTTGTGATTGTGCATATTTTATTTATGAATTGATTTAATAATAAAGTGATTTATTTCCAACTTAACTGATTTTGAAAAATAAAACAATTGATTTATGGGTTAATCAATCATTTTTCAAACTTTTATTCAAAAACAATATTATTAAAAATTGACAACTTGCTTTTTTTAATTAAATAAGAATTTAATCAATTATTCATAAGATTTTGGATTTATTGTCAAAATTAAATAATACAATTTAGGAATAGATAGAATTAACTTCAATTAAACAATTAAGTGGCAAAATTAAATCTAATTAATTAAATATTGAGAATATTCAATTAATCAAACTTTAGGATAAATAGGATTTATCGCCAAATAATCATTAAATCAAAGATAATTAGGATAATTAGGAATATTACTAGGAATATTCCCTAATGTAGAATTTATGATAATCAATTAGGATTCGATGATGTTTAGATGTGCCTGAGGTTAGGACTTCGATGTCAATTTCATTCGATATGTTGATATAGGAGGTTAATGAACCTATAGCCCATTTTTGGGGTATTACATTTTGCCCCTCTTTGAATTGCTGCGTGAAGCGCAGTGGTTCAAAGATAGTCTGTGTTTGATAAAGATATGAAACTGATTCGAAAGATATGATGATATTAAGTCCTGAATGACCAAAGATAATGTTCACTATAGCAACGATGAACCAATGAAACAAAAGTGTCAAAATGCCTGATTCTGAACTTTATGATTGTGAAGAAGTGAGTGACAGATTCCAAACTTGATTGTCCTTAGAAGAATCACATAGGTATCACATCTGAACCCTTCAGTTACCAAAGAACCAAGGAAATAACACTAATGAACCGATGGTTATGAAAAATTGATACAGTTTACAAGATTAGGAGACTATCAGATTGATATGGATCTCAATGAATTTGATATGCCCCAAGCGATGATAGATTTTCCCCGAGCGATGAGGACTTTTGATGAATCAACAACTAGACGTGGTTGTTGTCTTGGTTACTAAGGAAAGATATGATATCAAATTTGATTACAGACTTTGAATGATATGCAATACCATGCCCCCTTCGGGATTAAAATTGAAATCTGACAAGAAAAGTCAGTGTTGAATAGTTCAGAAGCATGTTAATTGATTTGTGAAATGGTTATACACGTTTGAAAATGCATTTTGCATCATTTAGAGGTCCAGAAGACCAAGTTTGACTAGGTTTGACCATGAGTTGACCATGGTTGACCAAGTTGAAATTTTGATAGATTGATGTAAGATAATTAGTTAAGTTGAATTTTGGATTTCTTGTGATGATTGAAGGTCGATTATGCAAGCAGTAGACAATATGAATGATCTCAGATTTCAATTTTGACCCCCAAAAAGGATTCTACTTGCTGTTTCGTTGGAGGAACCTTCGTGTGAGATTCGGCTCTTGTTAGATTTGAAGAATCATTTAAGCATTGAAGTTTGTTTAATCATTATGAGATCATGCAAAGATGAAAAATGAAATGCAACCTAAGACCTAGGACCTACTCACTGATCATATGTCGATTTGTTATCATCATTGAACTTTTAGGTAACCAGATAAATCAGTATAATGCCCACTAGCTATGAAACCATAGACATATGAATATCTATTTGTATGCGCAAGAATCAATACAACACCCACTGGTCAACAACCATGGATAGATGAATATTGATTTTATTTTTTGAATGTCGGATTAGATATAAGCACCAAGGCACAAGCACCAAGATGACCTGAATATCATGTCCATCTTGATATAGCAATTTGTATAAGCATCAAAACATAAACATCTTGATGACCTAAATATGCCTTGCATGCAAACACATCAAACAGTCAAGAGATCATTCTAAATCCAATGTGAATTACTCGTAGTGACCCTTTATCATTCACATCCTTAGGTAAGATTGTATTTCACAGTAGGAGAAAGAACTTACTCAACAAGACAATAGTTAGATTAAACTTCTTTGAAGTTCCTGGGTATCAATGGTCGAGGTACGCATGGCCATCCAATTTGAGATAGAGGCTCTTATAGTCAGACACCATTTCAATCCAAAATTTCCAAAGTTGTTAGATTTTCACATACAAGCAGAAAACAAAGAAAAGATTATGCCCCTAGTCATCACTCTCTAAATCCTATAAAGGACATCATCGAAGAGCTCGAAAGGACATAATATGCAAAAATCTCAATGCGAATCAGTAAACATACAATGAGACAAAAGCATGAAGTACATATTGGTTTCAGTTTGTGTTTGATGTTTGATTGCGTTGTTGTAGATGCAAAATCCTTTCTGGAGACAAGACAAACAGACTGACTCGATTGAAGCTTCAAAGGACTCTGACTGGATATGATACGTCTAAGGTACATTGGAGGCCATAGGATATGACATTGATTGCCCCCAAGTTTGAACATTGATAGGATACAGACGCTTGAGCTAATTGGTGTACAAACTGACTTATTGAAAACAAACTGAGAGATATGTACAAACTAAAGCAAGACTGAAAGATGGGAAAGACCAAGATTGCGTTGATAGATGGAGCATTTTGAAACAAGTGGCACCCGTTTGCCAAGTTTTCACCATCTTGGCAGAGATTCTATTTTTTCTACAAGGACACCTGTTTCCAGGTTTTCACCAAGGCACTTTTTCTTTTTCTCATTTTTTTTGTATTTTTCATTTTTCCAATTTTTTTGTATTTTTAATTTTTTTAATTTTTTTGTAGTTTTGATTTTTTTACTTTTTTTGTGAATCATCAAGGTGCCATTGCTAGGTTTTCACTAAGATGTTCATTTTTTTAGGACTTTTTCTGATTTTTAAGATTTTTTCAGGATATTTTACCATAGATTGAATGCCTTAGGCATAGAATTTCTTCAGATAGAGAACGTTGATTGGTTCTTGGAGCTGTTCTCCTTCATTCATTGAGAGTTGATAGGCACCAGAGCCAAAAGTAGTAGTGATTACAAAGGGACCCAGCCAGTTGGGTTCAAACTTCCCCTTGCGTTCTCGATGTGATTGATTTTTAGGATTTTCTCTCAAGACTAGATCACTAACCTGAAATTCTTTGTGTTTGACTTTCTTGTTGTAACCTCTAGACATTCTCTTCTGATATACTCTAAGATGATCATATGCTGCTTGTCTGCGCTCATCTAGTAGTTCAAGTTCTTGCAACCTAGACACTCTGTAGTCATCATCAGTTACTAGACCATGCATTCTAATTCTTAGTGATGGGATTTCAACCTCAATAGGTAGTGCCGCTTCAGACCCATAAACTAAAGCAAATGGTGTAGCCCTAGTGGGCGTTCTGATACTTGTTCTGATACTGGTTCTGATACCTATTCTGATACTTGGTTTTGATACTGGTTCTGATACTTGTTCTGATACTTGGTATACTTGATAGCATCTTTTTCCATTGCAAACTCCCAAGCAAGATCATATCATGCAGTCCCAATGTCTAGCAAGGTGGAGAACAAGAGGGATTGGCAAGCTGGTGGAAGAGATGGAAGACAAGAGAATGAAGGAGAATGAAGGGAAGAAATCCTCAAGGGAAAACTCCTCAAGGGTACCCAAGCTAGGGAAAAATTGTCATGTAAAGCACATTTGGACAAGCAATGAAAGGTCCGCATAGGATAAGTCACAAAAACGTAATGCCAAAGAAGGAAAGGATGTAGTCCAAAGGAGGAGACATGTCAAGAGGCTTCATAGCACCATGTTTTACTCTTCTTCTTTTTTTTTAGATCAAGACTAAAGGGGAAAAGGATAGTGATAGGTGAAAATGAATAGAGGAAGATGGATATGAAGGCCAAACATGGAAGGAATGAAAGCAAGATCATCATAAGACAACTCACAAAATAGCCAAATGTTCATGTATAGGTCAACCTTGTCAAGATCAAAGAGAGAAGATGGAATGGTTGATATATGTAGAAGAACTATGCATGATGCCAGGTTTTCATCACGGTACTTATCCAAGGTGCCACAAGGGAGTGGTTTTCACCATAGGATGAATTTATTTCTCTTTAATTTTGCTACCAAGGTGCTTGTTTCTAGGTTTTCACCAAGGCACATTTTCAAAAAAAAAAATTTCATTTCTTTTTTATTTTATTTTATTTGGAAGAAGGCAAGCTTTTTAGATAATGCTCTTTGAAAGAATAAACCAGGAGATGCAAACGATTCAAGATAATATGCTCAAAGATGCTGATAGGGAAATGAAGATGGAGGAGAAAATGAAGTATAAGGTTTTATGTAAAGTGAGTGAGGCTGGAAGATGGTAGGAATAGGAAAATGAGGAAGAAGGATAGCAGGTAGAAGGATAATGAATGCAAGGATTGTGAAAGCGCAGACGAAGAGGAAGGCAATATCAACATCGACACACACCTTGAAGGGTGGCGAGAGGATGGAGGAAACATGAATGAAGGAATTTGTGAAGGAATATGGTGAATATATAGCAGATGTTGTGGTTTAGGTGCATGGAATGAAAGATTGTTTTTAGAAGAAGATGAAGCAGAAGCCTTTGGAAGCTTGAATGTCAATTTAACTTTTTGGTCAACATTAGACTCTTTCAAGAGAGACTTTGGAATCCATATAGCTTTAGGCTTTTCATTTATTTTTGATGATTTAGAGAGAATATCTTCAATGATGGATTTTGGAACCCATACTTGTCTTGTAGTTTTCTTCTTAGATATCTCTTTTGACTTTTTGCCTCCATGTCGATTAGAGAAAACATGGTGATCTTCTCTTTTTGATGGATTTTTATATTGCTTCTTTTTCTTATATTGAACATTCAAGTTACTTCCAATAGACTTGGGACTTGTGGAAGAAGGAGGATATGACTAGTTTAGATGGGTGGGTGGATGAAAAGGATTCAAGGGTATGCATCTATGTTGATCTTGAGGAAAGATAGGAGATGGAGGGACGTAAGGACCCAAGATGGATGATGAATTAGGAGAGTTAGGAGGGGAAAGTGAAGGGACATAAGGACCTAAGATGGAAGGAAGACATGAAGCCCTTAGTATTGGTGGAGGAGATCCAAGGATGGATGTGGAAGATACCAAAGGATAATCAATAATTTCATTAGCATCTATATAACAACCCAGGACATCAGCATCTTTAGAGTGAGCATTAAGATTTGCAATAGGATCATTAACATCTTGAATAGGAGCAACTTCTTTGATAGGATTGTTCGGAGCTTTCAAAGACTTAGGAAGAGTAGAAAGTGGAAGCGAACATGGAATGGTAGAACAAGAAGATGGAAGACTTCAATCTTGACAAGTTGCTTTGGATAGCATAAGTGCATCATTTTTTTCTTGATTTTCAATAGGCTTAACATTGGAAGCAACAACACTATTTTCAATAACCTTAATGGAAGTAAGGTCATCTTTATTGTCAATAAGCTCAATGGTGTAAGTGGTAGCTTGATCTTGCTTGGGAGAAGACTTAAGACATGGTGGGATGAATGAGAAAGGGCATATGGGATCAAAAGAACCATGGAACGGATAAGAGACATCATGAAAAGGATTGGATGACATGGAGGGTTCTTGATCTTGATCTTTCTTTATGTTCTTTTCTTTATCATTTTTGGAGTCCTCTTGACATGGAGCCACTTCTAAGGACAAGGAAGCATATTGGGATTGTATGGAAGACTTTGGAAGAGATGGTGGAGGACTAGCTGAAGTAGGAAATATAGCATATAAAGGCTTAGGATCTTTAGGTTTAGCATTAATGAAAGTATTTGCAGCCAACTGAAGGTCAGCTTGAGTTTCATTAAGGGGTAGCCCTTGAGGATAACTATAGGGAATCATATGTAAAGTATCAGGGCTTGTGTCGGATGAAGGTTCTGTGAAAGATTTGATAGGCTTGGGAGATTTAGGAAATGTATGGGTATTGGAGGAAGTAGGGGATGGAAGGGAACCATCACAAGACAAAGGTTCAACATTAACATGATCTTTCTTGAGAGTGTAATCTTTATTTTCAGCATGAGAGTTCTTAGAGGAGAGATCCTTATAGTATGCACATTTATAATCAGCTCGGTAAGCTTTCTCTTCCTCAACAGAAGTAGATGTATCATCTAGGTATTGTTTATAGAAATCATCAAAGTCTCTTTCAAAATCAGAATCATATGGATCACCATCACGATCTATCCAATGTGACATCCCATTTCCAGTAAGCATGAGCACACGACGAGGAGGACTCTTAGGAATAGAGGTGTCATAGGTATCACTATATTGTCCCTCATCATAGTCATCATAGTCTTCAAAGATGGGTGTGTCACTCTCCATGGAAAAAGTATCAAAAGGATTATCATGTTGCTCATATTCTATCTGGGGGCATGGTGACATGTACAAGTCTTTATCAAATGGAAAAGGGCATAGAGCTTCCATGGAGAACTCTTTAGGTTCCTTTTCTTTCTCAAGTTTGTTAAGTTTGACTTGCATAGCATGCATTTGTTTCATCATAGCGATGATTAGAGTTTCTTCCTCATGTGTACTAATTCTTTGAGACATGTTAGGAGTTTTAGGACTCCCTGGAAAAGATTGATGTAGATTTTGTTGATTACCTCCGTGAGTTGATGAAGGAGGAATGTAACCAGATTTCAATCAAAAGTTGCCAAGACCATTGTCTTCCTAAAGACCAAAATTGTAGAGTTGCTCAAGAGTTGGACCTTGGTGAGTAGTCAATAGTATGATATGAGATGTTCCTTCCAATTTCTTGTGTGAGGAAGCTCTAGTTTCCACCATTAACCCTGGATGACACAAAAGAATAAGATACAGACAATTGAAAAATGATTTGATTCCAGAAGATCTGATGACACAACCTTGTCAAGGTTTGGTTGATTGAAGCTTGGATTAGATGTAAATGAAGGATATTGTACCCTATATGTATGGGTAGATTCCCAAAAGATAGTGGACATGAGTTCACAACACTTAGCCATTTTGATGATTGATTGAAGATTGATAGTTATGACAAGGTTTTGACACAAGATGATAAAGACTCAAATCGATTAAACAAAAGGCTAAATCAGATTCAAAAGGCCACTTTAGGAAAATGATTGGATTCTCAATATTTTTTGCTCTATTCTTGACACAGTGATTTGTGTGATAGATTCTAGAAATAGGCTGAAAAAGCTAAGTATCTGGCATGACAGTTGCAAAACTTGCACAACAGTTGCTAGCAGGATTTGACTTTTTGAATTTGACTGGCAGAAAGACTCATACAACACTAGGTTCTTTACCATATGATAGATGGGCAGTAATGAAATGACACTTGATAGAAACTCATATGACTTTCTGACCTCCTGAGATGACTTTTGACTCCATAAAAGAATTTTACTTCAGATTTTGCAAATTTTGAGTTTTCAGATTCAGATTGTTTGCAAATTTTAATGTTCAGATTTGAGGATTGTAACAGATTTGTCTATTTTCAATAACCAGATAGATAAACAAGCACGCAAAATAGCAAGCAAGTGATTTCAAGCATGTCTGAAAATAATGAACAAGGGCAAAAGCAACCTTGCACATGAACAATCAAGTGACTTATTCATTCTAATCCTCAAAAGCACTAATTGTGTATGTTCCAAAAATGTTTTGCAATAACGCACATATACCTTAGAAAATAAAAATTTGGCCTCGCTAGGGTTTTTAGTAATGGTTTGACTCTACAACTTTTATGATCCAAAGGGGTGAACTCCAATCTCGACGCACTAGGGTTTTGACACAGTCTGAGAATTTAATCAATCAAGAGCTACTAGGGAGATTTGACAACCCAACAATGAACCACACCTATGAAGATTTCTTCCACAAGGACATTTATATAGCGACTGTCACTACCACGGTGAAAATGGCTATTACCGCTTGAGGTTCCGTCAATGTGGTTGACCCAATTAAGGGAATGTCCACTACGGTTAACCATATCTAAACGTGACTCACAAGATATGCCACATGGAGACTGGTTCCAGATTCAAGGATTTGGGTTTCTGGTACTATCCAAAAAGAAAGTAGAGCATAATCCCCTAACCTTTTCACTTTTAACCCAAACAAAGTATATAGATTAATCCGACACGCTAAGACCAAGATTATCTCACAAAGATCTATGACGTCAACCCCTTAGGATCTATCAACCTCTCTGGAGAGATAATGCCTTGATCAAAAGTTGAAGACACACGGATCTAGTGGAACGTGAGACTCCCTCAGTATCCTCCCCTCCTACAAGGGATCCTTCATTGAGAAGAGTTTCGCTAGAAACCCACTCTCTCAAGATCCAAAAATAGTGTTCATGGGGCCTAATTACTATATGTAACAAAGATGCTAAAAGCAAACTATGTTCATTTTTATAGCCCAAATGAATTCTGTGATAGGAAAGCAATAAAAGTCACTCAAGCTAGACACATGAGATGTTTGTTTTAGATCCAAAATTGAAGTCTTATCATCTGAGAAGATTACCTAAATTCCTTGCAATGTGCTTAGTATATTTTTACCTATTTTTAGCAATTCTTGTGCTTTTTGTGTTCTATCTTTTGTACCCACAAGATGTACCTGCACCTGCACCTGCAACCCACTGTTATGAAAAAATTACCTATTCTTGTACATGAAACCCAATGTTATAAAAATCCATCAAAAAAAAAAACACAACTTGTCAACCCCATATGGTAGAAAATCAGGTTAGTCAAAGATAATATGTCATTTGATAATCGAAAAACCTGTTGTCATAAAAAATCAGATTCTGACCAATCTGCACTAAATCAACAATAAATTTTGCAAATCAAAATGAAATTAATCCAAACTAATGGAAAATGAAATTTAACTCAAATACCTTTCCAAAAATATAAATTTTAGATCTGTATCATGTCATATGTGCATGTACCAATAAAAACATCAGTTGGATTTCATAAAATCAGGTTCAGACTAGTCTTCACTAAAATGATCATAACTTTTGCAAATCAAAACAAAATTAATCCAAACTAATAAAAAATGAAATCTAGCTCAAATACCTTTCCAAAAATATAAACTTCGGATCTTTATCATATCATATGTGCATGTACCAATAAAAATATCAGTCGGATTTCATAAAATCAGGTTCAGACCAGTCTTGACTAAAATGATCATAACTTTTGCAAATCAAAACTAAATTAATCCAAACCAATGGAAAATGAAAGCTAACTCAAATAAATTTCCAAAAATATAAATTTTGGATTTTTATCATGTCATATGTGCATGTACCAATAAAAATATCAGTCAGATTTTTGGAAAAATAGCTCAGAAATTTATCACAAAACTCACAAAAATTAACCTTGTGGTCCTGGGTTCGAGAAAAATGATAAAAATTTGATATAATAGAATGGAAACCCATTTTAGGGCCCCACGGTGGGTGCTAGAAATGTGTGTATGAATTTTGTACCTGATCTATAGACACAACACTTCAGTAAAATATTAGAGGTTAGCTAAAATGAAAGCTACAATAAATGAAACTAAACTAACCAGGTGATTTACTGCCTTCTAGTAGGTGCGAGTATGTTGTTCTCAGATTGTTATCAAGATCAGTGACTTTGACGACACCTAAATGAAAGATTTGAATGCAAAATCTAGATATGGAATGAATGCGATTAATCTAAATTTTTTTTGGATTTTATATGCAATAATGATGAAAAATGATATGAATCTATGCTAATATGATATGGAAAACTGATATGCAATACAATTAATCTATCAATGATATGCTAAAATATGAATGATCTCACAAAGCTATTGATTTGCAAAGAAGCTTCGATTCTCCAGATAGCAATTCACCAGCATAAGTTTGCAAAAATATGAGATGATTTGAGACGAGCTGAAGCCTTAATTTATAGAAATCTAGGGCTTTGAGGATGCATGGAAGAAAGCCATAAATCACTCAAATAACTCAGGTTGATTTTTGAGTTATTTTTAACTAAAAGATAATTAACTCACATAAACATGCAAAAGCAGAGTGTAACTCAAAATAGAGTTTAGCTTTAACTGATAATTGATAGTTGTCTGGTTTTGTGATTGTGCATGTTTTATTTATGAATTGATTTAATAATAAAGTGATTTATTTCCAACTTAACTGATTTTGAAAAATAAAACAATTGATTTATGGGTTAATCAATCATTTTTCAAAATTTTATTCAAAAATAATATTATTAAAAATTGACAACTTGCTTTAATTAATTAAATAAGAATTTAATCAATTATTCATAGGATTTTGGATTTATTGTCAAAATTAAATAATAAAATTTAGGAATAGATAGAATTAACTTCAATTAAACAATTAAGTGGCAAAATTAAATCTAATTAATTAAATATTGAGAATATTCAATTAATCAAACTTTAGGATAAATAGAATTTATCGCCAAATAATCATTAAATCAAAGATAATTAGGATAATTAAGAATATTACTAAGAATATTCCTTGATGTAGAATTTATGATAATCAATTAGGATTCGATGATGTTCAGATGTGCCTGAGGTTAGGACTTCGATGTCGATTTCATTCGATATGTTGATATAGGAGGTTAATGAACCTATAGCCCATTTTTGGGGTATTACAGTACTTAGAGAAGTCAAAGTTGGTCAAACAATTACCAAAGCCCCAAAATGAAGGGATAAGTGTTAATTTGTTGTTTTTAGATCATTTGGGATTCAATAGAGTGGTTTTGGATTGAGTTGAGCAAGTGAGAGTAGTTGTAAGTAAAGATATCAAAAATTGTAAAAGTTGCTCATGACAACATTGCAACTTTGCAAAGTTGTCATGACAACATTCCTAAAATGTTACACTTAGGATGAAATGGGTCCAAATCCTAACCTTAGGGTTTGAGCACATGGGAATAGACTATATAAGGTCAGACAAATGCTAATCACAAGGTTGGTTGTCAGATTATACTGACTGACTCATTGGAGTCATTATCTTGGTAACACCGAGACTAATTTGTAGCCATAATCCAACCTTAATGGATTGAATGGACTACTGTAATGCATTGGAGCTTTAGTTTTGGTTATATAATTAAATTTTATGGAACCATTTTGGAAGTTTGAAGCATTTCTTTTTCATTTTGTAAATTCTTTAAGTTTTCCTGGTTCGTTGTCCTAAACAGTGTTAACCATGTAAATATGGCTCTTTCTTGAGTTCGCGTGGTTGAATCACCATGGGAACTTGGAATCAAGGAGGGAACATTGTAAATAGTGAAAATATGGTTTTAGGGTTCATTTTATGTAGGGGGGATATTACTGCAAGCAGGCCCTAGGCGAGTACAGGAGTATCCGGCTAGGAGACTGCACTGTTGTAGAGGCAAGAAGACTTTCTTAATGGATTGGTTGAAGCCAATATCAAAGGTGTGTGTGTAGGGGAATGTGAAAAGGTCTTGTGTATGAAGGAGAAGAGCAAAGGAATCCATTAGAGCACATGTTGAGAAAAAAGGAGATAGACTGGTTTGCATGCCCTAAAAACCCTTAAAAATAGGGGTTTTTTAAAAGTCCTATGTACATATATATAAATTGATTGAATTTTTGAAAATAAATAAGTTAAATTATAACATTAAATATATATAATCTGATTTATACCAGTGTAGGTGGTGGAAATTGATAGTACTCAGACTCCCTAGCCTCGATGGTGCAGGAGCTCCTTAGGGTCCTAGTTGATCCTAGTTTTAATTTTGGCTTGTAGGTAGTTATAGCCAGCCACCACATGAATAAATACTAAGTTAAAGTCCCAAGATGTGTGTGTAGATAGGAGTGATTCAATTTTGTCTTTGGTTGGGTCCAAGAAGTCTTAAGTAGTCTTTTTGCCCTAGGTACCTAGAGAAGTCAAAGTCAGTCAAACAATGACCAAAGCCCCAAAATGAAGGGATAAGTGTTAATTTGTTGTTTTTAGATCATTTTGGATTCAATAAAGTGGTTTTGGATTGAGTTGAGCAAGTGAGAGTAGTTTTAAGTCAAGATATCAAAAATTGTAAAAGTTGCTCATGACAACTTTGCAACTTTGCAAAGTTGTCATGACAACATTCCTAAAATGTTGCACTTAGGATGAAATGGGTCCAAATCCAGACCTTAGGTTTTGAGCACATGGTAATAGACTATATAAGGTTAGAAAAACCCTAATCACAAGGTTGGTTGTCAGATTATACTGACTGACTCATTGGAGGCACTGTCTTGGTAACATCAAGACTAACTTGTAGCCATAATCCAACCTTAATGGATTGAATGGAATAATGTAATGCATTGAAGTTTTAGTGTTTTTTATGTAATTAAATTTTGTGGAACCATTTTGGAAGTTTGAAGCATTTCTTTGTCATTTTGTAAATTCTTTAAGTTTTCCTGGTTCGTTGTCCTAATATGGCTCCTTCTTGAGTTCGCATGGTTGAATCACCATGGGCACTTGGAATCAAGGAGGAAACATTGTAAATAGTTTAAATATGGTTTTAGGGTTCATTTTATGTAGGGGAGCTATTATTGCAAGCAGGCCCTAGGTGAGTACAGGAGTATCCGACTAGGAGACTGCACTGTTGTAGAGGCAAGAATACTTGCTTAATGGATTGGTTGAAGCCAATATCAAAGGTGTGTGTGTAGGGGAATTTGAAAAGGTCATGTGTATGAAAGGAGAAGAGTAGAGGAATCCATTAGAGCACATGTTGAGAACAAAGGAGACAGACTGGTCTGCATGCCCTAAAAACCCTTAAAAATAGGGGTTTGTTAAAAGTCCTATGTACAGACACTTTAGAGACCTAAGACCTAGAAAATCTTGAAGCCTAGGAGGTCCTTAGGAAGAATCCAAAACCAGTAGAAGGATTTTTAAAGGAAGTTTATAGTAACTCCAAGTTTCCAAGTTTTAGGAGGCCTAATTGGGCTAAAAAGGCTACAAGGCCTAGAAACTAGGAAAGCATGAACCCGATGGGAAATCTTTGAAAGAATCCATCAAAATGGGTCAGAATGGATTGAAAGTGAAGGGGGGATAGAGGGAACACCTATTCCTATTTCCAAGAACAATTTGTAGCATATTTTATTTGGTTGAGCCTATGATGACTCAGTGGATTTGAGAAGGAATTGAAGAGTGCTTTGAAGTTGGTGGAGATATTTTGAGGAAGAAGCGAACCTTAGGAGTGTTCTCTGATTAGGGTAGAGATAAGTACCCTAGGAAGACCAAAGAGAAGGTCTTGAGAAGAGAAAGAAAGCTCTAGAAAAGGAGATCTCCCCATCAAAGTGGTATCAAAGCCATTGAAACACTTGGGAAGTGCATAGTTTATGTCAGATATTAGTGAGTCCATTAGAGACAACACCATGGTGAAAAATGCTGAGTTGGCAAGAGATTTGTCAGAGCAGAAAGAGAAGAATAGGCTCTTAGAGGAAGCTATGGAGGAAATGAATTACAAATTAGAAGAAGTTGCAGAGACTGCAACCAAATTTAAGGAACAATTAGCCAAGGAAAAAGAGAAGGGAAATGCACCAAAGGAAGAAGATGTAGTGCCATAACTAGATCATCCTTTACAAGAGGAACCATTCCTCAAAGCCCTAAAAGCATTAAGTGGCAAGGTGCTTGAAGGTGTCCCTATGTTCACTGATAGGATGGATGCAGAATTGGTAATGGAGTGGATTGAAGGCATGGAGAATCACTTCAAGTTTGATGGGGTTACAGAGGCCCAAAAAGTAAAGATAGCTAAATCTAGGTTCAGAGGACAAGCCCTAACTTGGTGGAAGTTTCTACAAGAATAAAGGGAGAGTGAAGGGAAGAAGCCAATAGCCAATTGGAAGGCTATGGTGGCCAAGGTGAAAGAAAACTACCTACCAGAGGACAATGATATTCAATTGCACAAAAAGAGGAAGAATATTAGACAAAGAGACTTAGATGTGGCTACCTATACTGAAGAATTCTAGAAACTATGCCTTAGGTTTAGAGTACATGAGATGTAGAGCATTAAAGTAGCCATGTATCTCAATGGACTTAGGTGGAACATTCAAGAGGAACTAAGCCTCTTAACCCTCACTACCATCCATGGTTTCTTCTCAATGGCCCTTAAGGTGGAAGAAAAACTCAAAAAGAAGCAAGACTCAAGTTCTAGGGGAAGAGGAAGAGGTAGAGACTCCAGAGGAGGACATAGAGGAGGTTCTAGTGGCAAGAGTAATGAATCCATGGGTCAAGGAGACTCCAAATTGATTGAACAAACTAGTCAAACTAGTGAACCAAGCAATAGGGGTAGCTATGGTAGAGGAAAAAAATTTCACAGTGGTGGAAGAGGTAGATCAGGTGGTTTTGGGAGAAGCTAACATTTTGCTTCAATAAAATGCTATAATTGTGGACAGTTGGGTCACCCTGCTTATAGGTGTCCTGATAAACTATCATCTTCACAAGGAGAAAAGAAGATTGTATATGTCCAAGAGGAAGACTTCCTTAAACACCCTGAGGTGAGTCTTGATTTAGAGAAGGGAGAAAGCCTAATGCTTAAGAGGATCTTGATCAAAGAACCTAACAAGGATGAGCACAAACAAAGGAGAGCACTCTTTAGGGTCAAATGCAAAATTCATGGCAAGGTGTGTGGGGTCATAATAGACTCAAGGTCCACCGATAATGTGATCTCAGAGGAGGTAGTGAAAAAGTTGAAACTAAACAAGATACCCCATGCTTACCCTTACAAAGTGACTTGGTTGAACAAAAGGAAGAATATACTGATCAATGAACAAGTGTGGGTTGAATTCACTATGGGTAAGTATCAGGAGAATATACTTTGTGGCGTGTTGCCAATGGATGCTTGCCATATGTTTCTTGGAAGACCATGGTAGTGTGATAGATAAGCAGTCCACCATGGCAAGGAGAACAAGTACTTATTCAAGAAGGATGGAGTCATAATGTGATCTCAAAGGAGGCAGTGCAAATTTTGAAACTGAACAAGATACCCCATGCTTACCCTTACAAAGTGACTTGGTTGAACAAAGGGCAAAATATATTGGTCAATGAACAAGTGTGGGTTGAATTCACTATTGGTAAGTATCAGGACAAGATAATTTTTGATTTGTTTCCAATGGATGCTTTCCATATGTTTCTTGGAAGACCATGGTAGTATGACAGAGAAGCAGTCCACCATGGCAAGGAGAACAAGTTCTCATTCAAGAAGGATGGAGTCACATATAAGATACAGTCATTGATAGAGGAAGATTCAAGGAAGGTGATGGACTCCAACACACTCCTCATGAGTGGAAAAGAATTCTTACATGACATGAAACAAGAACAAGGGGTTAGTTATGCAGTCTTGGTGAAACCAAAGGAGGAAGAGTCACCTAAACAAGCCCCTATGCCTACATAAGTTAGCCAACTTTTAGACCAATTTAAAGACATTATTTGTGATGGGACACCAACCACCTTACCTCCACAAAGAGCTATCAATCATCAAATTGATTTTGTGCCAGGGGCATCTTTGTCTAATAAGGCAACTTACAAAATGACACCAGAGAAAACAAGGAGATTGCAAGGCAAGTGCAGGAGCTAGTGGATCAAGAATTGATCAGAAAAAGTATAAGCCCATGTGTTCTACCAGTTGTCCTAGCACCCAAGAAAGGAGACACATGGAGGATGTGCACTGACTCAAGGGAAATAAATAGGATAACCATTAGGTATAGGTTCCATATCCCTAGGATAGAAGACCTAATGGATTGTCTAAGGGGTGCCAAATACTACTCCAAGATTGACCTTAACAGTGGGTACTATCAAATCAGAATGAAAGAGGGGGATGAGTGGAAATCTGCCTTCAAAACCACATAGGGTCTCTATGAGTGGCTAGTAATGCCATTTGGCCACACAAATGCACCTAGAACCTTCATGAGGGTTATGAATGAGGTCTTAAAGGACTACATAGGTGTGTTTTTGGTAGTGTACCTAGATGACATCTTAGTCTTTAGCAAGACAAAGGAAGAACATATGAAGCACATAGAGATTGTGCTAAGGAGACTACAAGAAGAGAAATTAACCATAAACCTTAAGATGAGTGACTTCATGAAACAAGAGCTTGTCTACTTAGGTTTTGTAGTTTCACAAGGGGATCTCAAAATGGAAAAAAGAAAATTGGAAGCAATCCTAAGTTGGTCTACTCCTAGGATAGGGACTGAAGTAAGAAGTTCCATGGGTTAGCACAATTCTATAGAAAGTTTGTGAGGAGATTTAGCGAGATATGTGCACCCATCTTAGATACTATAAAAGGTGTAGTCAAGACCAAGTTCATATGGACCAAGGAATCCAATGATGCATTTGAGAGGTTGAAGAAGGAGGTAGCTACACAATCCATTCTTGTGCTTCCTAGTTTTGATGGATTATTTTTTTTAGAGTGTGATGCCAACAATGTAGCTGTGGGAGCAGTCCTAAGCCAAGAAGGAAGACTAGTAGCCTTCTTTAGTGAGAGATTAAATGAGGAAAATTCAAGGTACTCATCCTATGACTTAGAGCTTTATGCATTGTTCCAAGCCATCAGAAAGTGGAGGCACTATTTATTGCCAAGGGAATTTGTTGTATATACAGACAACCAAGCTCTCAGCTATATCAACACCCAAGATAAAATCAGTTTGAGACAGATAAAGTGGATGGAATTTTTGAAATCATACACCTTTAAAATCAACTAGAAAAAGGGAGTAAACAACAAAGTTGTAGATTCTCTTAGTAGAAGGTTGCTCACTATCCAAGAGATATAGTTGTAGAGCATAGGAGTTTATGGATTCAAGGATCTATATGAAGGGGATGCAGCTTTCTTAGAGGTTTACAAGGTATGCACTGAGTTTGATAACCATTTCCATAGTGAGTATGCTAACTATACATTTCAGAATGGCTTACTATTTAGAGGGAAACAACTATGTGTTCCAAGGGGCTCCATGAGGGACAACCTCATCTAGGAAAAGCATAATGGTAGTTTGAGTGGGCACTTTAGGTTAAACAAGATCCTTGACCTAGTAGAAAGGTTTAGTACTAGCCTAAAATGCAGAGGGATGTAAGGAGGTATGTTGAGCAGCATGGAGTATGTCAAAAGGAAAATTGAAAATCTTCAAATGAAAGGCTCAACCAGCCATTACCCATTCCTAATAGGCCTTGGGAATGCATAAGCATGGACTTTATAGTGGGACTCCCTCGAACACCAACTGGTTTGGATAGTGTGTTTGTGGTAGTAGAAAGATTCAGTAAAATGAGTCATTTTATCCCTTGTAAAACAACTCATGATGCCAGTCATATTGCCCATCTTTTCTTTAAGGAAATAGTAAGGATACATAGGTTGACAACCAGTATTGTCTCAGATAGGGATATAAAATTTATGGGGCACTTCTGGAAGACACTATGGAGGAGATTAGGAAATAATTTGGCACATAGCTCTACCTATCATCCATAAACAAATGGCCAAACAAAGGTAATCATTAGAGCTCTTGGAAACTTGTTAAGATGTTTGAATAAGCAATATGGGCAAGGATGGGAACAAGTCATCCCTCAAGTGAAGTTTTCTTATAATGAAAACACCAATAGGACTACAGCCAAGACTCCATTTGAAATTGTATATGGACTTCATCCTAGAGGCATTTGTGAACTTAGAGAGTTGAAAAACCATGAAGGAGTTAGTGGACATGCTGATAATTTTTCTCAATCTATGAGAGAGGTCCATGACCAAGTGAAAAGAACACTAGTGGAGGCCAACTAGAAGCTCAAAGCTAAGGTGGATAAAGGAAGAAGAGAAATATAGTTTGAAGTAGGGGACTTGGTAATGGTGTATTTGAATAAATCTAGGCTGCAGAAGGGCATTCCCAACAAACTACAAAAGAAGAGGATTGGCCCATGCAAGGTGTTGGCCAAATATGGATTAAATGCATACAAGTTAGACTTACCCAAGGAGATGTCCATTTATCCTATCTTCAATGTAAAAGATTTGATTGGGTACAAGGGTCCAAAGATAGATGAGAAAAATTACAATACAAAAATGACTAAGGATGTGGAAGAACTCAAAGTCCCTGATCAGATCAAGCCTCAAGCTAAGAAGGTCCTAGATACTAGGGTGAAGAAGAAAACTAGACATAAGATCTACATGGAACACCTAGTGAAATGGAAGAATCAACCTAAACAAAATGCTACTTAGATAGAAGAGGGTTATTTCAAGAAGCATGACATCATTCTGGAGCTCATCATACCTCAGGTAACCTGACTTTCTTATTACAGGGGGAGAATGGTGCAGGAGCACCTTAGGGTCCTAGTTGATCCTAGTTTTAATTTTTTCTTGTAGGTGGATCTAGCTAAACACCAAATGAATAAGGACTAAGTTAAAGTCCCAAGATGTGTGTGTAGGTAGGAGTGATTCAATTTTGTCTTTGGTTGGGTCAAAGAAGTCTTAAGTAGTTTGTTTACACTAGGTACCTAGAGAAGTCAAAGTTGGTCAAACAATGACCAAAGCCACAAAATGAAGGGATGAGTGTTAAATATTTTTTTTTAGATGATTTTGGATCCATTAGAGTGGTTTTGGATTGAGTTGAGCAAGTGAGAGTAGTTGTAAGTCAAGATATCAAAAATTGTAAAAGTTGCTCATGACAACTTTGCAACTTTGCAAAGTCATCATGACAACATTCCTAAAATGTTGCACTTAGGATGAAATGGGTCCAAATCATGACCTTAGGGTTTGAGGACATGGGAATGGACTATATAAGGTCAGAAAAAACCTAATCTCAAGGTTGGTTATTAGATTGCACGGACTGACTCATTGGAGGCACTATCTTGGTAACACAAAGACTAACTTATAGCCATACTCCAACCTTAATGGATTGAATGGACTACTGTAATGCATTAAAGTTTTAGTGTTTGTTATGTAATTAAATTTTTTGGAACCATTTTAGAATTTTGATGCATTTCTTTGTCATTTTGTAAATTCTTTAAGTTTTCTTGGTTCACTGTCCTAAACAGTGTTAACCATGTAAATATGGCTCCTTCTTGAATTTGTGTAGTTGAATCACCATGGCCACTTGGAATCAAGGAGGGAAAATTTTAAATAGTGTAAATATGATTTTAGGGTTCATTTTATGCAAGGGAGCTATTATTGCAAGTAGGCCCTAGGTGAGTACAGGGGTATTCGGCTAGGAGACTGCACTGTTGTAGAGGCAAGAATACTTGCTTAATGAATTGGTTAAAGCCAATATCAAAGGTGTGTTTGTATGGTAATGTGACAAGGACATGTGTATGAAAGGAGAAGAGTAGAGGAATCCATTAGATAACATGTTGAGAACAAAGGAGACAGACTGGTCTGCATGCCCGAGAAACCCTTAAAAATAGGGGTTTTCTGAAAGTCCTATGTATAGACACTTTAGAGACCTAAGACCTAGAAAATATTGAAGCCTAGGAGTTTCTTAGGAAGAATCCACAACCAATTCGGAGGATAATTAAAGGAAATTTAGAGTAATTCCAAGTTTCCAAGTTTTAGGAGGCCTAATTGGGCTAAAAAGGCTACAAGGCCTAGAAACTAGGAAAGCATAAACCTGATGGAAAATCTTTGAAATAATCCATCAAAATGAATTGAAAGTGAAGGGGGAATAGAGGGAACACCTATTCCTATTTATAGGAATAGTTTAGAGCATAGTTTCTTTGGTTGATCCTATGATGACTCGGTGGAGTTGAGAAGGAATTGAAGAGTGATTTGAAGTTGGTGGAGAGATTTTGAAGAAGGGAACCTTATGAGTGTTCTTTGATTAGGGTAGAGATAAGTACCCTAGAAAGACCAAAGAGAAGGTCTTGAGAAGAGAAAGAAATCTCTAGAAAAGGATATCTCCCCATCACTCAATCCTATCAACCAAGGTATCAAGATTTTACTACGTGTGGTCTAAGCTCAACTCTACATCTGCAACATGAGTAGACTGCACACGCCTCTCTAATGATGTATGCAATGGACTAACCAAATGAGATGGCATGGAATTCATATCATCACATGTTAGAAAATATAGGTAACTCATAGTGGTCATGCTAAAGTCAACATCATCAAGGCCAACATCAGAGAACTTGTGCCTTGCTCTGACTAAAGGATCTTTATGTTGTGCCTCTCCCTATGTAGCAATAGAGTGGTCAATAGGTGGATCCTCATGAGCACTATCACTGTGGCCATGGTCTAGGTAAGGAGGATGTGGTTGGGCATATCTGACAGTACCCACACAAGCTCTAACATCTGATATGAGGATATCATGCTCTGCTGCTATAAATGCATATGCATCCAACATATCCTCAGCCAAACTAGTCAATGTGACCCGTGTCATCTCTCTTATAAGTCCCTCTAGGCTAGAAAATGAAGGGATGCCTACTGCACTATTCTTTGTCATGTGTGGTCCTGCTAGAGGGTGCTCCACTTGACGATCTAGAGTGTCATCAAGACATCAGGTACTGACCAACTTGATCACTAGATATGGATGCGGCAGCTGCTGCAATGTCCCCCACACTATCAATCACACCTCGAAGCTAGGTGCTATGAATAACATCATCTATAACATGACCCAATGAAGGAGCTATAATAGGTGCCCTCTGACCAACAATGGCCCTATGTACTGGTCTCTGTCGATCAACTCGACTAAAAGTATCTCTATCAGCAAGTCTGCCACACCCCTGTCCTAGATGTGCTGGAAAATTAGTGTAATTAACAACCCTCCCTAAACGAACCTCAACAAAAATATGTTGTGCAAATTATAATGGAATCTGGTCGTTATTTTGATAATGACCATGGGCAGCTAGAAATCATGGGTATATCAATGCTGATATAGAAGGATCTTAGCACCTAGTAACTTGATAACCCTTCACATACTATAAATCTGCATAAGATGGGAAAGCTTCCCTTTTCAGGGTCTCTTTAGGCACTAAAGCCTGTACTTCCTTAAGAGAAAGACCAGAGCCAACCTCTTGTCTCTTTCTCTCAAGTATGGCCTCTATAACATCTGGGGCATAGGGAGTGGTACCATGAATGTCATCCCTAATGCTAATCAAGCTATTAAGTATGGATTGACATGTTCTCTTATAGACACTATAGCTAGTCGAATTATTTATAGATTCTTGCAACCGTTCAATTTCTCTATTAATGTGTGCAAATAGTTCTACAGGGGGAATCGATGCATTTGCCATGTGTGATGTGAAATAATATATCTGATAGATAGAATATATGTATACCTGAAAGATTTCATTTACTGTCAAATGAAGTCTACATATATACATTTTCCTAATTTAATTGAAAATAAAATTAAAGTATGCACATTTCGCTACATTATTTCAAAGTAAAATCAATTACATAAATTACATTTAAATGTAAATAAATGTGCACTATACATATGTACACACACATGCATATATACATGTACACATATACACATATATGTACATTTACATGTGTAGGATTTGAGCAATACAAATCCACAAAATCTGAAGATCACCTACATACAAGACCCTGTTACAAGGAAGTAGAGACAAGAAGAGGGCAAGGGTTTGACTCAAAAATATGAAGAAGAAAATATCCTCAAATAATGAATGAATTAAATGTACAATGGATCATCCTTATAAAGGAGATCAAAAGTCTTGAATGGCAAACCTAAAAAGCAGAAGTGCATGTAATAATTAGTTAAACTATTACATGACTAATGCATGCAAGTTTATATTTAAAACAACTAGTGCATGTGCATTTAACTAAAATAAAATGAGTTGAAATCTTAAGAAGGGAGTAAAGTTGATTAATATAATTAATACTTTACTCTAAAACCCCCCCTTAAGATGAGCAACAATGCAGCTACAAACAATGCAAGAAGAAAGCAAAGGAAACTACAATGCTGAAAGCATTAAAATGGGTTCTGGCAACATGGCTTGATGAGGTACCCAGCACAACCAAATCTCTGTACAATGGAGAAATAGAGAAAACCCAGTGGGAAAAAAAACCTACTCCAAAAAGAGATAGAAAAATGCAGAAAAAGAAATGGCTCAAGAGATTCTCTCAAAACCATAAGTACAACCAGCCCCCCCATGAGAGAGGGATGAGACACCAAAGCCCCCCCAAAATGATGGAACCCCTGTGGAAATGATCAAACCAATGCAACTCCAATGTGGAAAAAATAAAGGCACAGAACAAGGAAACCCCTGACTAAGAGGTGAAATTGGAAGGCCTAACTGATGCTCAAAGGAGAAAACATGAGGATCCTGAAAGGGAATCCCCAATGTAGGTGGTGTGACAGGTGTACTGACATTGTCATGAAAGAGGAGATGAACGTCCTCTATAGAATCCTCAACAAGTGCACCTGGTGTCTCAATGAATGGAGCTAGTGGGTCAGGCAGTGCTGAAGAAGAATCATGCTAAAGAGAAAAGACCTCAATAGGATGTGGTGTGGCAGTCATAGCAGTGATCTCAAGAACAATACAAAAGTTCAAGCAACCTAACTGCACCACATGAGGCTCTCGCAAAAGAGAAGAGTTGGGCTCTGACAATGGAGATGGTGGACCAAAGGGTGAGAAGGTGTAGAGATGGGTGGAATGATCAACTGTCCTTATAGCAACAATGCCTCCTATCGCACTATCCCGAATGAAGATTGAATTTGTAGTGAACTCAAATGTCTTCCCTGATCCACTGTGTGTAATCTGATAAATCGAGAGAAGTTTTACAGAAAGAGATGGAACATACAATACATCATTGAATGTGCCATCCTGAATGCCTACTGAACCTTTTTTGTAGATTGTCAGGATAGTGTTATTCCCCATGAGAATATGAGGAATGGGAGAAGCCTCAATAGTAGAGAAGACCCCTTGAGAAGATGCCATATGGTGAGAAGCACCTGAATCCAGTATCCAAGGGACCTGTGAAGGGGATGCAATGGATGCCTGTAATGCATGAGCCTGTCCAAAATCCTATCCAGATGTCGAAGATGTGGAAGAAGACTGAAAAGTAGACCCCTGTGAGGTAGAAAAGCATGGAGAGGAAACAGTGCTCTTCTGAAGAAGAGCTTGCAAATCTGCAATTTGTTTCTCATAGCCATCAAATCTCTTCTGAAAACAATGTGACTCATCATGAGGTCCCTTCGGACAATAGGAACATGTAGGTCTCTCATTCTTCTATTTCTCCTTCTTAGAAGAAGATGGTGGGCCAATAGAGTGCTACGAAGAGGAATTTGATATCTGCTTCGACTTCTGCTTCTGCTTTTCTTTGGATGGTTGGGCAACCAATGCTTGGTTCTTTGATCTTATTAGAGAGTCCAACTGAGTAAGCTTGGCTTCCTCTCTAGTCAAATGATCACATAACACCTCAAAAGTAGGCATGGCGAATGTAGGTCCCAAAGCATCCATGGTAGAATGAAAGGTAGAAGAGAAGATCTGAAAGTTTCCCCTAAGCTTAGACAGAATCAGATAAATGCACTCTTTATCAGACTTTTGTTTTCCACATCCGTGTAACAAAGATCTCTACTATTTGAACTTCATCAGAAAGTCCTCAATAGAGGGAAAAGAATCAAGTACAAGAGAGGTTAGCTCTGCCTCAATCTGAAGTGCTCGGAACTCATTCACTGTACCAAACAAAGTGTTAAGCTTGGTCCACATAGCTAGAGGGGTATTGCACCCATCAAGATGAAACTGCAAGCTGTCTGATACCTGTAAAGCAATCAACCCCATAGCCTCATCCATCTTGTTTCGATGCTACATGATCTCAAAGGGCCTCTGTAATACTGGCTGCATTGCATCTAGACAAGACCATAGCCCTTTTGAACAGAGAAGTCGTGTCATCAGGGTTTTCCATGCATGATAATTATGTGGGGTTAGAAGTTCTAGACAAGAAGAGGTCTTGGCCATATTTTTTTAGAAGGTGTTTTGTTTTGATAAATATCTAGTTTAACTAATAGAAACAAGAAAATAACACCCCCCCACAAGCCAAATATCGAACCCCTAAGCCTAGAATGATATGCTTTATCAAGATAAGAACAAAAAAGATTCAGATCTGAATCTTGTGTACCTTAAAAAAAAATTGATGAAAATAGGTAGAAATTTGGATGGTGCTTGAGAAGAGCTTTTCAGTGCTTCTTTCGGATCGAAAAATGGAGCTAATTTGAGCAAATTAGCTCCCCCGGAATGCAAAAAGGATAATCTGGCATTGATAGTAAAAAAAGAAAGCTAGATGGAAAAAAATACTAGATTAACCTCCATGAGAGTGTCAGGCTCAAAACCAGCTTTCCGATGATATCTTATTTGTCAAAAAATGATGCCTGAAGCTCCTGGAAAGCCAATTTTAGTGAAAGATGCTCCAAAAGAGAAAAAAATCTTAAAAAAAAAAGGATTTTCTCTAAGTGCTAGCCCCTAGTCACATGAGGCTCTAGGCGTTGGCACTAGAGGGTTTGTCATTGGTGGTTTGGGCCCACCGCTAGT
>BSBK01001812.1:2952500-3135218 GCA_027943335.1 Chamaecyparis obtusa
CAATCTATAAATTAAAAGTCATTACCTCTAAATCTAGGCAACTCTTCCTTTAACAATTTATTCTTTAATACCGAGGGGCAAACAATACATAGAATTTTTTTTGATAAAATCATTACATTTACCTGTTTGTATGTCACCTGGAACCATTTTGCTATATGTTCTTATATTGGAATGCCAAAGCCGTTCCATCTTGTGATAACTCCATATTTCTGGCATAGTCTATCTGTTGCTTGTACCACTCCTTCCCTACATTCCATGATTAAAGTCTCCTTAGTATCAACAAAAGGAAATATCATTTTCTTACCTTTCGGTTGATGAGATAAGGTTTTCTTCCTTATATCAAAATTCTCATCCCTAGGGTTTATTGATAAACTTCCTGATCTTTCCGATATCCTTATTTTTGGAGGGGCTTCTTGCCTTAGGGAATTAGAGTGGGGAAAAGTACTTCCTGGTCCTCTGCAATTCACCTATTGGGCATTTATTGAGGATCTTCTCCATCGATCGGGAGCTAGTTTTATAGAACCTTCCTCAATATTTTGCAGACTTTGGAAATGCTTGTGGAGCATGGTTTGGATTGTTGCTCTGATCTAGGCTTCCAAGAACCCAGATCTTCCCTATTTTCTGCCATTTTATTTCCTTTTGGATTTCACACTATGCCATCCATCATTCTTCTCTAGTTGAGGAAGGGGAGAACAGTTCCCTTGGAAAGCAGATATAAAACCCTAAGACACATATTTAGTTTTGCCATAGAAAAGGAGTTGTCTTCTAAAATCTAGAGATTCACTATTTTTGTTGAGATCGAGTTTTTGCAGAGCGATTTTTACATCACATGTCCATGTTACAAATGAAGATATCAAATAAAAAAATGAAGATCTTGTATACAAGTGAATGAGAATTAATGAAATAACATGTGTGGGTATGATTGTTGACCTTAATACTCCAACATGAGTAACATTCACAACAATTTTTTTTCTAAACAATCAACATGAGATAAACATTATATGAGATACATCTTGGGTACATGTTTAGATCATGATCAATATGATAAGAAAGAAACATCTACTAGAACATCTCCAAAATAATTCTAGTACATACAATAAATAACATAAAGTCATCTGTATATAGTGTTTTGTGCATACAGATATGTTATTTATGAAACTTATTATCATTTATGTATACACAATAATAACATCTTAGTGGATTCCTCCATTAGAGTATGATTTCTTACTACACCAAATGTTATGATTTTACATCATTTATATATACTTGGCCTCATTTATTACATATCATTTAGTTCATATCATGTTTTACAATACTTGGTTTGCATCTTGATCAGACTCTATTTTTAGGTCGAGTTTTCCTCTTTCCATATTTTATTTACCCTCTTTTGTATTACACACAATTTTATAGAATCATATTATCTACTAACTCAATTTTTAATTTATACAATATCACATAAATGACATAAACTTGTTTTAATTACTTATAATTTTTTTGACCCAAAAATTTAATATCCATATAATCAATATTTATTTTATTTTTTTCTAATTTGTAATGTATGCACAGTTAATTTTTCACAAACCAAAGTAAGGGAAGAATGTGGAGGAGTAAAGTTTATACCCTTAAAACTTTTTCAACTTTCTTTATGCCACTTTTGGCTTATATCTTAGATGCATGATTTAACCTTATAAGAAGGTTTTGAACTAAGAAATATTGCTTATCAAAGTGTTGTCCATGTTCAAGCTTGGGGTAGTGAGTATGACAAAAGAGCCAAATTATGTTAATTACATCTACAATTTTTCCCACTAGATTAGTTCACATGTGTATTTTGTTACTCCCTTATTCTAAATTTCACACTCACATTCCATGGTTAGCATTCCCAAGATTTGACCATTGTATGTTGATGTGAGAGCCAAATATATTAACTTATGCAAATGGGGTTGTGTTTACAAATGTATGATTTTCTTAGGACACTTTAATAAAGGAATATTCACTCATTTAAAAAGCACTGAAAAAACAAAAACAAAAATCTTCTTTTGCAGAGATAAGACACGACTCTTCCTTTTCTTGCATCAAGCATAAAAAATAATTGACATCCACTATCAAAGCACAAGACAAAGATACCTTCAAATGCCAATATTCATTTGCTTGCATCAGGCTTCTGTGTGTGTTAAAATTGTACCTGATCTTTAGACACAACACTTCAGTAAAACATTAGAGGTTAGCTATAATCAAAATCGTGTAAAATTGAAATCTACTCTAACCAAGCGATTTACTACCTTCTAGTAGGTGTGAGATTAATGTTCTCAGATTGCTATCGAGATCAGTGACCTAGACGACACCTAAATGAAGGATTTGAATGCCAAGCTGATATGAAATATGAATGCAATTAATCTATTTTTTTTTATATTTTCTATGCAATGATATGAAAAACTGATATGAATCTATGCTAATATGAAAATTGATATGCAATGCTAATCTAGAAATGATATGATATGAGAATGAAAATTTTAACAATAATATGAAAGCTATGAATTTGAAATTGATCTCACAAAGCTTCGAATCCTCAAATTTATCTTTCAAGCTCCAATTGTGCAAATTCTCCAAATCTGATATGCTATGATTCCTGTAGAGTAAGTTTGCAATTTGCGAGATATGAATTATGAAGAGCTGAGCCTTGGTGTTATAGAAATCCAGGGCTTTGGAGGTGCATGAGAAAAAGTCATAAATCACTCAGATTAACTCAGCATGATTTTTGAGTTATTTTTAAATAACAGATAATTAAGTCACAAAAATCATGCAAAAGCACAGTTCAACTCGAATTAGAAGTTTAGCTTTAATTGATAATTGATAGTTGTCTACTTTTATGATTGTGCATGTTTTATTTATGAATTAATTTAATAAATAAAGTGATTTATTCTCAAATTAACTGATTTTTGAAAATAAATAATTGATTTATGGGTTAATCAATTATTTAATCAAACTTTTATTAAAAACTATATTATTAAATAATGACAACTTTCTTTAATTAATTAAATAAGAATTTAATCAATTATTCATAAGGTATTAGATTTATTATCAAAATTAAATAATAAAATTAATAATAGATAGAATTAAATTTAATTACACAATTAAGTGGCAAGATATTAAATCTAATTATTTAAATATGAAAATATTCAATTAATCAAACTTAGGATAAATGTGATTTATCGCCAAATAATCATTAAATTAAAGATAATTAAGATAATTAGGAATATTGCTAGGAATATTCTCCGATGCAGAATTTAAGATAATCAATTAGGATTCGATGATGTGCAGATGTGCCTTAGGTTAGGACTTTGATGTTGATTTCGTTCAAATTGTTGATATAGGAGATTAATGAACTTATAGCCCATTTTTGGGGTATTACATTTTGCCCCTCTTTGAATTACTGTGCGAAGCACAGTGGTTCAAAGACAATCTGTGTTTGATAAAGATATGAAACTGATTCGAAATTGATAATTGATATGAGACAGAAGCTGATTGATATTGATTTGATATGGAGATAATAGGTCCTGAATGACCAAAGATAACGTTCACTATAACAGCAAATGAACCTATGATTACGAAAAAGTGTCAAAACACCTAATTCCAAACCTTAGGATTGCAAAGAAGTGAGTGACCAGTTCTAGACTCGATTGTCTTAGCAGAACTAGCAGGTATCACATCCGAACCCTTCAGTTGCCGAAGAACCAAGGAAAGAACACTATGATCGGATGGTTGCAAAAAATGATATAGTTTACAAGATTAGGAGAATACCAGATTGATATGGATCGACAATGAATCTGATATGCCCCAAGTGATGATAGATTTGCCCCGAGCGATGAGGTCTTTTTTGATGAATCAGTAACTAGACGTGATTGTTTGTCTTGATCATTGATGAAAGATATTGATAGAAATTGATTTACAGACTTTGAATGATGTGCAATACCATGCCCCCTTCGGGATTAAAATTGAAATCTGACAAGAAAAGTCAGTGTTGATAGTTTAGAAGCATGTTAATTGATTTGAGAAGTGGTTAAACATGTCTGAGAACACATTCTGCATCATTTGGAGGGTCCCAAAAGACCAAGTTTGACTAGGTTAAACCATGAGTTGACCATAGTTGACCAAGTTGAAATTTTGATAGTTTGATGTAAGATAATCAGTTAAGTTGAATATTGGATTTATGTGATGATTGAAGGTTGATTATGCAAGCAGTGAATAATATCAATGATTTTAGATTTTGATTTTGATCCCGAAAAAGGATTCTACTTGCTATTTCATTGGAGGAACCTTCGTGTGAGATTCTGCTCTTGTTAGACTTGAAGATGCGATTTGAAGAATCGTTTAAGCATTGAAGTTCGTTTAATCATTGTGAGATCATGCAAACATGCAAAAATGCAAAGAAACATGAAAAATGAAATGCAACCTAAGACCTAGGACCTAGTCACTGATCATATTTCAATTTGTTATCATTATTGAACTTTTAGGTAACTGGATAAATCAATACAATGCCCACTAGCTATGAAACCATAGACATATGAATATTGATTTCTATGCACAAGAATCAATACAACACCCACTAGTCAACAACCATGGATATATGAATATTGATTTGTTTTTGGAATGTCGGATTAGATATAAGCACCAAGGCACAAATGCTAGGATGACCTGAATATCATGTCCATTTTGATATAGAAATTTGTATAAGCATCAAAACATGAACGTCGTGATGACCTGAATACGCCTTGCATTGACAAACACATCAAACAGTCAAGAGATCATTCTAAATCCAGTGTGAATTACTTGTAGTGACCCCTTAGCATTCACATCCTTAGGTAAGATCGTGTTTCACAGTAGGAGAAAGAACTCACTTAAAAAGACAATAGTTAGATCAAACTTCCTTGAATTTTCTGGGTATCAATGGTCGAGGTACGCATGGCCATCCAATTCAAGATAGAGGCTCTTACAGTCAGACACCATTTCAATCCAAAATTTCCAAAGTTGTTAGATTTTCACATACAAGAAGAAGACAAAGAAAAGATTATGCCCCCAGTCATCACTCTCTAAAACCTGTAAAGGACATCATCGAAGGGCTCGAAGGGACACAATATGCAAAAATCTCAATGCGAATCAGTAAGCATACAAGGAGATAAAAGCATGTAAAAAAAAAGAATAGATTGTTTTTAGTTTGATGTTTGATTGCGGTGTTGTAGATGCAAAATCCTTTCTGGAGACAAGACTGATTGACTGACTCACAGGAAGCTTCAAAAGGACTCTGGCTAGATATGATATGTCTAAGATACACTGGAGACCATAGGATATGACATTGATTTCCCCCAAGTGTTAAGCGTTGATAGGATACAGATGTTTGAGCCGAGGGGTGTACAAACTGACTTATTGAAAACTAGAAATGCAAAAACAAACCAGGAGATATGTACAAACTAAAGCAAGACTGAAAGCTGGGAAAGACCAAGATTGCACTGATAGATGGAGCATTTTGAAACAAGTGGCACCCGTTTGCTAGGTTTTCACCATCTTGGCAGAGATTCTATTTTTGCTACCAAGGCGCTTGTTTCCAGGTTTTCACCAAGGCACTTTTTTTTTCTTTTTTCAATTTTTTTTTTGTATTTTTCATTTTTTCAATTTTTTTTGTACTTTTGATATTTTTTAATTTTTTTGTGAATCATCAAGGTGCCTATTGCTAGGTTTTCACCAAGATGTTTATTTTTTCAAGACTTTTTCTGATTTTTATAATTTTTTCAAGACATTTTACCATAGACTGAATGCCTTAGGCATAGAATTTCTTCAGATGGAGAATGTTGATTGGTTCTCGGAGCTGTTCTCCTTCAGTCGTTGAGAGTTGATAGGTGCCAGAGCCAAAAGTAGTAGTGATGACAAAGGGACCCAGCCAGTTGGGTTCAAACTTCCCCTTGCATTCTCGATGGGATTGATTTTTAGGATTTTCTCTCAGGACTAGATCACCAACCTGAAATTCTCTGTGTCTGACTTTCTTGTTGTAGCCTCTAGACATTCTCTTTTGATATATTCTGAGATGATCATACGCTACTTGTCTACGCTCATCTAGTAGTTCCAGTTCTTGTAACCTAGACGCTTTGTAGTCATCATCAGTTACGAGACCATGCATTCTAATTTTGAGTGATGGGATTTCAACCTCAATAGGCAGTACCACTTCAGACCCATAAACTAAAGTGAAAGGTGTAGCCCCTGTAGGTGTTCTGATACCTGTTCTGTAGGCCCATAGAGCTGGATTAATCATGAGATGCTAGTCTCTACCAGTTTTGTTTACTATTTTGTGCAAGATCTTTAATAGATTTTTGTTAGAAGCCTCTGCTTGGCCATTCCCTTGTGGATAGTAGATAGAAGACCAATGTTGGGTGATTTTGAACTTGGCACATAGATCATCTAGGTCTTTATTCCTGAATTGCCCACCATTATATGTGATTATGGAATGAGGTATCCCATATCTGCATATGATATAGTTCAATATGAACATAGATATCTGTTTCCCTGTTGCTTGTGTCAAAGGGACCGCCTCTACCCATTTTGTAAAATAATCTATGGCTGTGATTATATGGGTATGTCTGTTAGAAGAATGAGGATGAATCATCCCGATAAGATCAAATGCCCATTAATAGAAAGGCCATTGTGTTGTAAAGGGGATTAGATCCCTCCCTACATTATGAATTAAGTTGCCATGCACTTGGCACTTTTGACAATTCTTAGCAAATTTGATAGCCTCTTTCTCCATTTCAGGCCAATAGTACCCAGCCCTAATAAGTTTTTGAGCTAGTGTTAAACCGTTCGAGTGTGACCCACAAATACCATCATGGACTTCCTCTAATGCACGTTGAGACTCTTCCCATCCTAAACATCTAAGTAGCGTACCATCTAGGCCTCATTTGTATAGATCATTACCAATGATGACATATCGGGAGGCATTACGGATAAGGTATCTCTTTTCATGATGGTTGAAGGTATCAGGGATGATTTGGTCTTGGAGATAGGAAAATAGGTTTTTATATCAGGATGAATCATGACCTACAATAGTGCAGATCATGCAGGTTTTGGGGGAGTCATATGCAAGATAAGATAGTGCTTCCACCAGGAACTCATAGCGTAGCTCATGTTTAGGCTACTGTAATAAAGTAGATAGTGTTGCCATTACATCGGCAGCCTTGTTCTCCATTCTAGGAATTTGCTCAAATGTCATAGATATGATATATTTCTTAAGATCATCTACCATTCTCTTGTAAGGAATGAGATTTTCATCTTTATTTTGGTACACATCATTGACTTGATGAATAACAAGTTGAGAGTCTCCATGAATGTGTAGCTCTGTTACTCTCCATTCAATTGCTAGTTTCATACCATTCAAAAGGGCTTCATATTCCGCAATATTGTTCGTGCAAAGGAACTTTAGTCTGAATGCTTTTGGGATGGAGTATCCTTGAGGAGTTATGAACAATATGCCTACTCTAGATCCATTCTATGTATAGGAGCCATCAAAGAACAATTGCCATTCTCTAGAAGATAGGTGCATAATAGAGGATTCTAGAAATTCCATTTGCATTGGTGTGTCATCAAACATGGATGCATCTGCTAGTTGATCAGAAATAACTTGACCTTTTATAGCTTTTCTTTCAACATATTCAATGTCAAATTCACTTAGAAGCATGACCCATTTAGCCAGTCTACCTGTGAGGGCAGCCTTGCTTAGTAGGTATTTTAGTGGATCAATTTTTGCTACTAGATGCGTGGTATGAGCTAACATATAGTGTCTCAGTTTCTGTGATGCAAAGATCACAGCGAGACAAGCTTTCTCAATCATAGAATAGTTATTTTCATACACCACCAATGTTCTACTTATATAATAAATGGCTCTTTCCTTTTTCTCTTCATCATGTTGTGCTAGCAATGCCCCTAGTGATGTGGCTGTTGCGGAGACATATAAGATCAATGGCTTCCCATGAATAGGAGGCATCAAGATAGGAGGATTTGATAGATACTTCTTGATATGGTTAAAGTTATTCTCACATTCTTCATTCCATGCAAAGGTCACACCTTTATGTAATGTTTTTGTAAAGGGCTGTGATATGTCCGCTAGCTGTGATATGAATCTTCTGATAGATTGAACTCTTCCTTGCAACATCCTCATTTGACTAATATTCATGGGAGGTTGCATCTCTATTATAGCCTTGACTTTAGCCGGATCAACTTCAATGCCCTTCTTTGAAACTATGTATCCTAAGAGCTTTCCAGAAGTGACACCAAAAGCACACTTGTTAGGAATTAGTCGGAGACTAAAATTTTCAATTCTATCTAGGATCATGCTCAAGTCCTTTAGATGTTCAGTTCTGATCATAGATTTTGCTAAAGTATCATCAACATAATCTTCCATAGTTCGATGCATCATGTCATGGAAAATAGATGTCATTGCTCTTTGATATGTAGCTCCAGCATTTTTAAGCCCAAATGGCATGACATTCCAACAGAAGGTGCCCCATGCACATGTGAAAGTAGTTTTCTCTTGGTCCTCTGGAGCAATTTTTATTTGGTTATATCCAGAGAAACCATCCATTAAGGAATACATCTCGAAACCCGCAGTCATGTCCACTATCATATCAATGTTAGGTAGTGGAAAGTCATCCTTAGGGCATGCTCTATTCCCATCTCTAAAGTCTGTGCACACTCTGATTGACCCATCTAGTTTAGAAATAGGTACAATATTAGAGATCCACTCCACATAGTCAATAACTTGGATGAATCCGGCATTCAGGAGCTTCTCTAATTCAGCTTTTACCAAGAGTGCAATGTGAGGATGCATCTTTCTTAATTTTTGCTTGACAGGTTTGACATTTGGAGGGATAGATAAATGATGCATTATGAGATTAGGATCCAATCCTGGCATATCTAAATATTTCCATGCAAAGTTGATCTTCTTCTCTATTAGGAATGTTGTAAATTTTTGCTTCTCTTCTTCTGATAATGATTGTGCTACATGTACCAATTGCGGTTCCTCTGTTGTACCCAAATTGATGGATTGAGTGGGCTCAATTAGAACTGGAGATCTGTCCTGTAAATGACTCAAAAGGACATCAAATATATCATCCTTAAGCACCTCAAAGAGGTTTTCACCTTTGGATATGTCTTTTATTTTTACTTTTGTAGGTTCTGAGACTGCCACAAAGTGGTTTTCACCCTCATAACTCTTTTTCTTTTTCTTTTTATTCTTGTTTTTCTGACTAAGATATTTGATGTCTGACTCAATCATGCTAATGCTTGGTTCATTGATGGAAGTACTCATAGGTTCAACTGCATTGAGGTAGCAAGCAATGGCATAGTCATTCAAGAAGGCATAAATACCATGGCTCGAATTCATGGAGGTTTGATTAATAAGTTCTAGATATTTGATAGTAAAAGTAGGGAAAGATTGGGAGATAGTGTTTACGGATATGGATCTGTCATCATTGGTCCTAACCTGACACTCAAGTTCAAAGTTGATACTACAACTTAAGACATCCAATTCATGAATAGGCTCAATGTCATCATGGGAGTCCAATTCAGCCATAGGTGGATCAGACTCGATAGGTTCATCATTTCGCTCTAGACTTATGTTGGTTTGAGGTGCATATTGGTGAATAACCTCAACATGTTTCTCTGTGATAAGCTCCTCTTCATCTAGTTCTGGAATGGCTCCCCATTCATAGTCATTTGATTCAGCTTCTGATTCAGGATCTCTAGGAAATCTTAGAACATGAGTAAAGTCAGGGTGAATACCCCAAGAAGGGTTACCCTCAGATTCTGATTTGTATTCATACTCATGAGAATCTATCTTAGAATCACTACCACTTCCCTCTTCTTGATTGTTTTCGAGATTAGCTGGTTCTTGTGTTGCAACTATCTCTTGATTGATAGTAGGTTCTTGTGTTTCTACTACATTAATTCTTTTGATAGGATCATCTTTATCATCAAGAAGGTCTTTGATCTCTTTAGGCAATTTTTCATAGGGGATGAGTTCTGAACTATCTGAATCACTATTAGATGGTTATGTTTCTTCTTTCTTAAGAAGAGGTTCCCCTGGTGCGATCTGCTCTATGACATGAGAGCAATTACCTTTGAGGTGATAGGGTTTCTTCTTAAAGCCTAAGCCAACTTTGTTTTTATTTTCTCTACCAGTATGTGGGAGAGGTACCTCAAGACCTTTTCCTCTAATTCCTAGAGGTCCTTTACTTGAATATCCCATCTTAGCTATTAATTTATCTCCTAGACCATATGACTTGGAAGGGAGTTTAGAGACTGCAGAGTCACCAGTTTGAACAACGTGAGATTCAGGTTCATCTTTGTACAGCCATGATAGCGCAGCCTCATCCTCTTATAATTCTTGCTTGGATACTTGTTCTGCTACAAAATTCTTTTTATATGCTTCAAGAGGTTCTTTAGAGTCTGGTTTGGATTGTTTCAAAGATTTCCCATAAGATTTAGGCGAGATAGGGAGAGATGTCAAAGATAAGACTGGCTCGATAGTATATTCTCCCATACTATTTTCTTTGATATTAACCTCTTTTGCAAGATCTTCCATTTTAGATGTGGATGCTTCTTTAGTTGGTTCAATGGAAGATTCTCTGTTATTAGGTACAAGCTTATCTGCACTTTCCTTCAAGGTGTTGCAAGTTGTATTCAGATCTGCGGGGATAGTAACCTCTACTCCTTCATAAGGAAACTTCAAGCATTGATGGTATGTAGAAGGAATAGCTTGCATTTCATGTATCTATGGTCTCCCTAGAAGGACGTTGTTGGCCAAAGGTAGATCAAGCACTTGACAGATGGTATCTTTGATAACTGGACCCACTCTGATAGGTAAGACAATGGTGCCTTTAGAAGATCTTTCTTGTTCATCATAGGCCTTGATAGTTATTTTCTTTCTAGGATCAATAGCCAATTCTAAAAATCCCAATTGTGTGATCAAGCTGTAAGAACAAATGTTTAGGCCAGCGCCCCCATCTATCAACACATGTTTGACTCTATGATTTTGGGTCAAGACTTCTATATGCAAAGGCTGATTATGTGGGTGACTCAAGGAGTTGTCATCTTCTTCTAAAAAGGAGATATATTGCAGAGATGTAAGATGTCCAACCATAGTCTGGAACCTGTCTAAATCAAGGTCATCAGGAACATTTGAACCAAGCAAAGCTTTATCGAGAATGGCCCTATGAGCTGGAGATATTCGAAGCAACTCAAACATGGAGATTTTTGCATTAGTGTGCTGGAGTTGTTGAACAATGCTATAAGACGTAGGCCTTGTATCCTTTGGATTGGATGATTTGGAAGCACCCTTCTGTTTAGAAGCAAATGAAAGATCGAAGGGCACCTTAGGGACATTTGATGAATCTGGGATTTGTCCTTTCAGATGTGTTTGAGCTTGTGATCGAGTAACTGCGTTAGCTGAGGAATGATCTCTATCTCTTTGTATGATTATGATAACATTGCAACTTTCAGAGAGACATGGCTCAACAATATTGATGACAGTGTTACTTCTAGGGTAGGCATAGTTGACTTTTGCCCCCATATTAGGCTGAGAAGTTGAAACTTCTTGACCATGTTTCGGAAATGGTTCTGTGAATGCCGTATGATCATTATTGCTCTTGGGATTGTCAATTGTGATGTCTCCACTATCGATCAGATCTTGAATGGTATGCTTCAAGTGATAGCAACTACTAGTTTTGTGACCTTTACTCCGATGGAAATCACAAAATTCATTTTCCTTCCACCATATCGGTTTGGGGCCCTGAGCATTCGGTCGGATTGGTGGTAAAGAGATGATGTGATCAGCCAGTAGAGTTTTCATAGCTGATTCTAAAGACTCTCCTAGAGGAGTAAATTTTTGATGTTTATCCCATTTTTTGTATTCTGGCTTCCTTTGAGATGGTGGAGAAGACTTTTGCTCTGAAGCTTTAATGGCTTGAGTGCCAAGAGTGAGATTGTAGGCTGGTGCCTTTGATGGGGCACAGACAGTGTCAACAATGCCATCTGTGATGATGCCTTTGTTCTTGTTCCAATTTTTGTTCTTGTCTTTAGAACTGGATCCAAATTCGTACTTGTCTTTTTGAAGTGTGATTTCTCCTTTTTTTACAAGCACTTTTTCAATTTTGATAGCATTATCCACCATCTTATCAAAAGATGTATGATCTTACATTTGTAAGGGATAATTGATTTCTGGAACAAGGTTATTGATAAAGATTTCAAGTTTCTCCATTTCAGGAATTGGTCTAGCATATAGAGAGAACTTCTTTCGTCACCTCTTGAGGAAAGTTAGGAATGATTCTCCTGGATATTGCTTGAGATTAAAAATATCAATCATGGTGATAGGATGTTGAATATTGTAGGAGTATTGATGGTAGAACAATTTAATCAATTCCTCAAACATCTTGATCGTAGGGGGCAATCTTGAAAACCACTAAATGGATGCTCCTCCTAGAGATCTAGGAAAAAGATGCATCAAATAGGTTAGTTCATGCATGAATTCCATGGATTGCGTACAGAACTCTCTGACATGATCTTGAGAATCAGAGTGTCCATCATACTTATCATACTTTGGCATCTCCACTCTTTTTCGAAATGGTGGCATATACAAGTTTTTGTCAAAAGGAAAAGGGCATAGAGCTTCCATGGAGAACTCTTTGGGTTCCTTTTCTTTCTCAAGGCTATTAAATTTGACTTGGAAAGCATGTATCTGTTTCATCATAGCTGTGACTGGAGTTTCTTCCTCATGCGTAATGATATCTTCAACATTAAAGTTGGGAGGAAGTTTAGCTCCTTGATGAGCTAGTTGTAAAAAGTATGCTTCTCTATCTTCTTTCAAGAAATGCTTCATCATTCGTTTGAAGTTATCATCATTTTGATATTGAGCGATTTCTTGAGGTGTGGGTTCTTGATCTACCCCATGTTGAGATTGAGCTGTTTGAGAGCCAAAATTTGTCCCTGCTTGAGACATGGTAGGAGTTTGTGGACTCCTTGGATTAGATTGATGAGGGGTATGTTGAGTACCTCCGTGAGTTGATGGAGGGGGTATGTAATCTGATTTCAATCGATAGTTGCCAAGACCGTCATCCTCGTAAAGACCAAAATTGATGAGTTGCTCAAGAGTCAGAGTTTGGGTAGTGGTGATAGATTTCTTGTGAGAGGAAGCTCTAGTCTCCACCATCAACTTTGAGTGAAACAAAAGAATAAGATTTAGATAACTGAAGAATGAATTGAATCAAGATGATCAAATGACACAACCTTGTCAAGGTTTGATTGATTTGAAGATTTGATTAGACGTGGATGAAGGATACTATGCCCTGGATGTATGGGTAGGTTCCCAAAAGATAGCAGATAGGATATCACAACACTTAGTCATTTTGATGATTGATTGAAGATTGATAGTTATGACAAGGTTTTGACACAGGATGATAAGGACTCAAATTGATTAAATAGAAGGCTGAATCGAATTCAAAAGGCCACTTTAGGAAAATGATTGGACTCTTAATAGCTACTACTCTATTCCTGAAATAGTGATTCATTCGATAGATTCTAAAATTAGGCTGAAAAAGCTAAATATCTGACAATTTTGACAATTTTTTGACAACTTTCAAAAATTTCCCAAACGACACTTTGTAGACTCGTACGACAGTGGGTATGCTATGAAACAATAGTTGCAAAACTTGTACGACAATTGCAAGCAAGATTTTGACTCTTAGAATTTTCTGGCATCAAAACTCATACGACACTGGGTTGGTTATAATACGACAGTTGGGTATCAATGAAATGACAGTTGAAAATCTCATACGACAGTTGGGTAGCAATGAAACGACAGTTGAAAATCTCATATGACAGTTGCAAGATTTTGACTTTGAGAATTTGCTAGCATAAAAAATCATACGACACTGGGTTTGCTATCATACGATAGATGGGTTGTAATGAAACGACACTTGATAGAAACTCGTATGATTTTTTGACCTCCTGAGATGACTTTTGACTCCAGAAAAGGATTTTACTTTAGATTTTGTTAATTTTGAGTTTTCAATTTTGAATCGTTTGCAAATTTCAATGTCCAGATTTGAGGATTGTAATAGGTTTGTCCATTTTCAATAACCAAATAGATAAACAAGCATGCAAAACAGCAAGCAAGTGATTTCAAGCATGTCTAAAAATAATGAACAAGGGAAAAAGAAACCTTGCGCATGAACAATCAAGTGACTTATTCGTTCTAATCGTCAGAAGCGCTAATTGTGTATGTTCCAAAAATGTTTTGCAATAATGCACATATACCCTATAAAATGAAAATTTGGCCTCGCTAGGGTTTTTAGTAATGGTTTGACTCTGCAACTTTTATGATCCAAAGGGGTGAACTCCAATCCCAGCGCACCAAGGTTTTGACATAGTCTGAGAACTTAATCTTCAGGAGCTGCTAGGGAGATCTAACAACCCAACAATGAACCATACCCATGGAGATTTCTTCCACAAGGACATTTATATAGCGGCTGTCACTACCACGGTGAAAATGGCTATTACTGCTTGAGGTTCCGTCAATGCAGTTTGCCCTGTGAAGGGATTTTCTGCTACAGTTAACCCTCTCTAAAGGTGACTCATAATAGTATACTACAAGGGGACTTGGCTCCAGATCCAAGGTTTTTGACACCTTTTCACTTTTAACCCAAACAAAGCAAGCAGATTAATCTGACACGCTAAGACAAAGTTTTGCTTCACCAAGGTCTATGATGTCAACTCCACATGATCTATCAACCTCTCTGGGGAGAGAATGTATCAATCAATAAGAGAAGACACACTAACCAATTTTGATTCACCAAAGCTCGTGATGTCAACCCTACGTGATCTATCAACCTCTCCTGGGAGAGAATGTATCGATCAATAAGAGAAGACACACTAACTGAGTTGAATGTGAAACGCACTAAGTATCCTCCCTACCTACAAAGATTCTGTCATCAAGAAGGATTTCGCTGGGAATCCAATCTCTCAAGAATCACGAATAGTGTTCATAGGGCCTAATTACTATGTGAGCACAGATGTATGTTTCCAAAAGCAAATCTTCCAAAAGTATCCAAAAAGTAGAAAGAGGAACACTTAACGCTCAAAGCCAATATGAGATGAGTCCACAAGGTGGAACACTTAACACCTCACACAAGCTGAAAATGAGTCCCCAACTTAGAAAACAAGTGAGTTCCTAAAAGCACAAAAGGGTTTCCAAGTGGAACACTTAACGCTTATGTCCTGTTGACCCCTCCCCTTTATGGCGCTGAGATTGCAACCATAGGGCAGAATGAGGGGCCAATGGATTAGCGAGTCTAATAACCCAAGATAGCAATCAAGATCAATCACAAGTATCTGAGACTACTTAATGAATCCTTAAGGGGTCACAACCTAGGATCAATTATGCAAGTGTGTAAAACAAAAGCATGAAAAGAATCACCCAAGCTAGACACACGAGAGATTTATTTTAAGCCCCAAATCAAAATATTATCAGCACAAGTAGAATACCTGAGATCCTCGCAACGCGCTTAGTAGATGTTTACCTGATTTTGAGCAATTCTTGCACTTTTTCCAATCAAAACCAGCAGAAATCAATCAAAAATAGTAAATTTCAATTGTTAGGGTTAGCTGTCAGTCAAAATCCAAAAATCAAATCTGACAAACTGCCTGCAAAAATGAAATGACAATTGAAGTCTGGCACCGAAACCCGTACGACAGTGGGTCTGTTACCAGACGATGGTTGAAACCTGATGCTGAAACTCATACGACACTAGGTGTCTGATGAAACGATGATCCAGCCTCCAAACGACAGTGGGTGCCTGATGAAATGACACTCGGTCAACTATCGTATGACAGTGGGTTCAAAATCATATGACTTTTGTCAGAAACTCGTACGAAGATTGTACGGACAAAAAATAAAAATCATATTTTTGCATAGAAACCGAGGAGAAAAAGATAGAAATTGATAGAATTGAATTGGAAACCCGTTTCAGGGCCCCACGATGGGCGCCAGAAAATGTGTGTGTGAAAATTGTACCTGATCTGTAGACACAACACTTCAGTAAAACATTAGAGGTTAGCTATAATCAAAATCGTGCAAAATTGAAATCTACTCTAACCAAGCGATTTACTGCCTTCTAGTAGGTGCGAGATTAATGTTCTCAGATTGCTATCGAGATCAGTGACCTAGACGACACCTAAATGAAGGATTTGAATGCCAAGCTGATATGAAATATGAATGCAATTAATCTATTTTTTTTTATATTTTCTATGCAATGATATGAAAAACTGATATGAATCTATGCTAATATGAAAATTGATATGCAATGCTAATCTAGAAACGATATGATATGAGAATGAAAATTCTAACAATAATCTAAAAGCTATGAATTTGAAATTGATCTCACAAAGCTTCGAATCCTTAAATTTATCTTTCAAGCTCCAATTGTGCAAATTCTCCAAATCTGATATGCTATGATTCCTATAGAGTAAGTTTGCAATTTGCGAGATATGAATTATGAAGAGTTGAGCCTTGATTTTATAGAAATCCAAGGCTTTGGAGGTGCATGAGAAAAAGTCATAAATCACTTAGATTAACTCAGCTTGATTTTTGAGTTATTTTTAAATAACAGATAATTAAGTCACAAAAATCATGCAAAAGCACAGTTCAACTCGAATTAGAAGTTTAGCTTTAATTGATAATTGATAGTTGTCTACTTTTATGATTGTGCATGTTTTATTTATGAATTAATTTAATAAATAAAGTGATTTATTCTCAACTTAACTGATTTTTGAAAATAAATAATTGATTTATGGGTTAATCAATTATTTATTCAAACTTTTATTAAAAACTATATTATTAAATAATGACAACTTTCTTTAATTAATTAAATAAGAATTTAATCAATTATTCATAAGATATTAGATTTATTGTCAAAATTAAATAATACAATTAATAATAGATAGAATTAAATTTAATTACACAATTAAGTGGCAAGATATTAAATCTAATTAATTAAATATGAAAATATTCAATTAATCAAACTTAGGATAAATGTGATTTATCGTCAAATAATCATTAAATTAAAGATAATTAAGATAATTAGGAATATTGCTAAGAATATTCTCCGATGCAGAATTTAAAATAATCAATTAGGATTCGATGATGTGCAGATGTGCCTTAGGTTAGGACTTTGATGTCGATTTCGTTCGAATTGTTGATATAGGAGATTAATGAACTTATAGCCCATTTTTGGGGTATTACAGCTTCAACGACATTTTGTTATTGGATTAGCAACATTCATTGCCACAAATTTATCTCTTTTACTATTTTTGATTGCATATTTCAATCCTAGCACAATAGGATCATAATAGTGTTCCTTAGTACTATATTGTTTTCCTTAGATATACACTTATAAAATGGCACATTTTGTAGGTAGTGAATAAATATTTTTAGAGAAGATATAATCAAACTAGTTAAATATAATCACACCAGTTAGACCAAACCTTGACAAAGTAAATGCATTAGGTAGGACCTTAGGTTCTTCGATCTCAATTCTCTTAGCACTCTAATTTAGAATCTAATATTAGTTTTCAGATTAAAGATCTGTTAAATTGTAATGTTGCATTAGTCTTTAAATCAACATGCCTAATTTCAATGTAAAATTTAATATATTTTAATTTTATTTTAACAAGTTTGACTTTTATTTGAATTAATTCATGGTGGTTATCTTATTCTTTTTTCAAACATTTATTCAAAATTAAAATTATATGTCAATGGGCTATTGGCTTGTTCATGCAAATATTTGTTTTTGGATTTAATTGTGTATGTTTTTTAGCATCAATATTTGGGATCGCATCCATCATCAGAATGTGAGAGTGTAGGATTTGAAGAGCAAAATATGCATCAAGCATTGTTTAAGTGCAAGCTCCCAACATAATAAGGGATAAGGTGTGGATCATTGTCTGAAAAAAATTTGATGAAATAGATACCCTCAACCCTTGGTTTTTAGTCCAAGAGATTTCAGCTTAAAGGCTTGTGCTCTCATATTAGATGGCTAAAAATTCTTTTTGAATGATATAAAATCTTTCCACTAAAAAAATTATACTGAATTATAATAGACTATATTTTTTAAGTCAAAATGAAACATATGATTAAAAAACATTAATAGTATGTAAATGAACAACTCTAGATGAAAAAATAACTATTGCAGTCTCTAACAGTATCAAAATCTACCGTTATGAAAAATGGAATGCTGACATAAACTTTAACCACATAAATACTATGATCAGCCAGTTTCATTTAAAACCAAAAGAAATACTAGCAAATTAACATTGATCTTTATTTGAAACTAAATAAATGATTAATTTTCAAAATTCCAACAAAATTATTCACCACCATCTTTTAATTTCCACCGTTTTGAATTAATAAAAAACTTTAAAAATTCTGGTTGAGGAAGATATTGATGGTTAGGTATGCCGATTTTACTCGGTGAAACATAGCAAAACAAGAGCTAAACCAAGTTTGGCTCCACAGAGAAAAGCTAAAGAAAATTAAGCCTATATAATTAGCAGCACTATTTTCATCATTTTACCTGCATAATAATGTATTATAGATCAATACTTCACTACAATATTCAGAAAAAATAGTAAATAAAAGTGATTAACCACCACTTTAGAATTCTTAAATTATAAAAAAAATAATGAACATCATGTAGTGGTACTGGGAGACAACCTTATGTGTGCCAAAATAATTATCACCAAATGATGATAAAATAATTATGAAGACAAGGCGTATGGTTAGCCCACTCTTATATTAATTTGGGACATGGCAACAGGGCTAATGTTAGGAAGCACAGCCCACTCTTATAAATAATTCATTACAGACTTAAAAACTTCAACAAATATTAATTTCCCTCCTGCAACTTACATGTACAAAAAGAACATCATAAAACTTGTAAGAAAAAAATGATTAAGTCACATATAAAATAACTATCATAAAAACTACTTTAAACAATCCATTTTCCTCCGCCTTCAGACTGAGTTGAGCAGGCCATATTTATAGCTGAAACCTTTGAAGCAAGAATAAATGAGTGCAGAAGAGAAGAGTCTTCTCAATGCATTTACGCTCTAAAGAAGGGAATATAGGCGCCCAAACAGACAGAATATTACCAATCAACTTTCTTTTTGACGTAAACATCTTTATTAGATACCCAACTAAATTATTCCCTCCGGAAAGTAAATAATTGGCTTAGTTTTCATAGTGTGGGTCTTCAAAAAAGTAAATATTTGGTTTTAAATGGGTTCAAACAATAGTTGTATTCAATGCTAAGAAAATTCTAAAACTAGATCTCAAAAATAAGATCCTATGAACATCATAATAATTATTACTGTAGTGTTTTGATAATAATATTAAATTTATAATTCATACTTTTTTTTAACAATATATATAATAACTTTAATAATGTTAATTAATATTAATATTGGGGTACTTTACAATGCAGCAGTAAGCTGTGAGTCTTTCATCTATGAGGTCTTGGGTTCCAGTCTATTCGAACTCCATATTAATATAAGTTTCGACCCATTACCATTAAAATAAAATTTAAAAATAATAATAATAATGTTAATACAGTAACACTTCTTTAATAATTTTTATTTTATCATAGTTTATAAACAATGTTAATTTTTATTATCTTATAACTTATATCAAATAATCTTAAAAAGGATAACTTTCTTTTATCTTATAATTTATCTATTATACATCTTAAATATATTCATCTAAAAAAAATTAAAATATTAAGTGTATCCAGTTATTTAAAATAATAAATTTATTTTATTTATATTGTTTAATTTTTTAAATGAGTAATGTATATTTATCAATTAAAAGATAATGTTATACATATTTTTTATTTAAAAGGGTGGGTGGAAAAAGTTGCATGTTGAAGGTCTAAAGAGGGTTATAGGCTTGAACATAGAATAACAACACAAATAAAAAGTCAGTGAGTGGCAAAAACAGTAGAAGAAAGGGGAGTAGGTGAGTTAGTATCAATTTGTTGATCATCAACTAGGTTTAAAATGTCCATTGGGAGGTCTCATCTATTATTTAGGGATAACTTTAAGGAACCCACCCCCCTCCCGACAAGTATAAAATTGTGGCGAATCACATGTCTTTTGGAGGGAAAAATTTTCATAGTGATGACGAATTATGTGTCAAAATATGGATATCTGGTGGCAAATTTTTTAATAGTGTATACAATTTTTATAAAAAAATGGCGATTATAATTTTTTTTAAAAGAAAATTATTAATATTGATGGCGAATTATGTTTCAAAATATAGATATTGGTTGGCGAATATTTTAATAACGGATACCATTTTTATAAAAATATGGTGAAACTATTTTCCAAATATTTGAATTAATTTATTTGTCATGGCGAATGGTTTTCAAAAATTTATAGTTGGTATGGCAATTGAATAATTGAAAATTTGAAGAATGACATGTGTGATGATTCCGGAGAGAGCTTTTAGTAAAGTATTTATCTCACCACATTCCCTCTGAAATGCACCTTCCACCGTTCATCTCTCTTAATCCACTGGTTGTGATTTGATGTTGAAGTTGCATCGGGTCCCACTCCCATCACTATGATGTCACAGACTCACACGACACACATCCGTTGGATTTATAACATATCAATGGCCAAAGGTGAATTTCGGGCCTATTGTTACTCTTCATAATATTTACGAAAAACTCTTGGCGGAATCATGACATGTGGTATGATTAATCATACCACGTGTCATGATTCCACCGAGAATTTTCCGTAAAGATTATGAAGACCAACAATAGGCCCGAAATTCACCTTTGGTCATTGATATGTTGTAATCGAACGGATGTGTGACACTGTGAATCCGTGACCTCATTTTCTGACACCAGAAAAGTAGAATTCTTTTGAAAATTTTCGGTAATATTAGATAGAAATATTAATTAATGGCGATGAGTAGATGAGTCATGACATCAATTAAAGTAATTTGAATTAATGGTTTCTTAGATGACACCTTTCAATTTTCATTGACAGATATGTGTGACATCATATAACTATTCATTACCTTGATAGAATAATGCCTTAAAGTTAAGGCTTGAATGAAAACGTCATCTCATATAAGGACATTATTTTCTGACTATTCGATGATCTTACATCAATAGTAAAGCTTTATTTCCTGTCGCCATTTCGCAGCTAACATAATTTGCTTATTATTTCTGTGGAGTGGGCATAGGTGGGTGAACCCACAATAGTGGGTTACACTTTTTAGCCTGAACGGACACTGAACTCTACATTTTGAGAAAAAAATTTAGATTCAGATGCATACTGCCGTTGAACCACTCGAAATCGGAGGATGAAGTAAATTAGAGTCTTTTAGGATTTTCTGTCTAGTTTCTAAATATTTTTATTTTTATTTTTTTTGAATTTATTTGAATACTTTTTTCTTTCTCCCACGAAAACTTGTATGGTGCTGAAAACGTCATTTTCAAATAGTAACATTGTTTTCATAGAGCATATTTTTTTTTGTAAAATAGATATGAATGAGATTCTTTCGAATTTAGTTTTGTAACATCCATACGGAGGGCATGTAATTGGTTTGACAACATTATCACTATTATTGCATATTTTATTAATGTTTGAAGTTGACTAAACTAAAATTTTGACCTACCTTGACTACATAACTTATAACTTATTGTGTATTTATCGAATTTCAATTATTATTTTTTTAATAGAAAGTAGACTCGAATACGGAGGGCACTATTATTTTTCCAAAAAAAATTTCCTTGTTTTTCTATTTTTCCTTGAATGTCAAACTCGGAGGTTTATATTTGATAAAAAACTTACATTCATTTAACGTCAAAAATCATACACATGATAAATTTAAAAATAGTCAAATATATAATTGTTAGAAAGCTAGTTCCGAGTACTTGTTGTATGCAAAAGGACATCTTTTTATTCATCCATTTGATTAGTGCGCTTGAGGCTCGAAGCCATGAAATTCTCAGAATTTCTTGAAAACTTGAAACCATCTCCCATTTTAGGCACTTTCGATAGAAAGTACTTTGGCAAAAAATGCAAAATTTAGTCCATACTAAGGGACTTTCGATCGAAAGTCATCTAGTTTCGATCAAAAGTCAAGTCATTACTAAGGGATTTTTGCCAAAGAAAACCCTAACTAATGACTTTCAATCGAAAGTCATTACTAAGGGACTTTCGATCGAAAGTCCCTTAGTAACTTTCGATCGAAAGTCCCTTAGTAACTTTCGATCGAAAGTCCCTTAGTAACTTTCGATCGAAAGTTACTAAGGAACTTTCGATCAAAAGTTACTTACGATCGAAAGTCCTTTGTCTAAGGACTTTCAATCGTAAGTTTAGTACTTACATTCAAAAGTTAAAGTTAGTTTCTATCGAAAGTTGATAAAAAATATTTTTCCAAAAATGCTTTTTGGGATGGATTCCTTCCTCTGAAAAAGTGTAACCCAGTATTGTGGGTTCACCTAGGTTTCAAGTTTTTTTTATAATAAAAAATTGTTATGTCCACTTGCGTGGCGCGATCCTTTTAGCCTTCGTTATTCCCAAGATAGAAAATGTCTTATCATAAGTGTTGTTTCCAATTTCACCCACTATTGCATTAAACATGAAAGATTTAGAGAATTTTGGACAGTTACCATTTATCTTATGATTTAATTAGATCTTTAGGGTAAAGAATTTCAATCAGGACTTATAAATAGATGGATCTACGCTTGTTAATTTACGATTGTGAAAGCATATTTGTAAAAATAGTCTATGAGTGCTAGGTTCTCTTTGATTTTCAATGGACACTCCAATTTGTTTGAGATGCACTACCTTGGAGGATCAGAAGGCCTTTTTGGGCCTGGTCACAGACCCAATCCTAGCGTCTGTTGCTACGGAGTTGGGAGCCTTCACCAAGGAGGCTATAAGGATGGTACTCGAACGTGAATTTTTGGAGAGTGAAAATAGGTATAGAGTGAACACTGACATCTCGTCTCGGTTCTTGGCATCTCTGTTGGACCTGGGGGGGAAAAGGTGGATATTATCATGTGTAACGCCCCGCCAGGGAACCCAAGAGAAAACACTAAAATTAAACTAAGTTATGCAACATTTTTTTATTTTTTATTTACTAAAGTTTACAAACACCTTGAACATAGTAACACAATGATATACAAACATGAGTTCTGAATAAAACATATCATTTCATTTTCGTTCTCAAGGGTCCCTGACGTAGAATTACGTTATCAAACTAACACTACGCTAACATGATTAATGCTTAAGAACTCTTAAGTACAAAGATAAATTAAATACATCTCTTAATCAATATTTCATTACAACACATGATCACCTACATCCGCTACACATGTCGTAGGGTATGCGGTGGAATTTAATACAATCACAAATATCCAAAAACATCACGGATCCACGTAGGGATCATTACTAATCAAGTGAATCCTCTTATAAGTACAACATAATAACTTCCAGCACTGGGTACATAAATCTGCAACAAAAGAGATAGACTGATCCAAGTGTACAATCAAGTGACGAAGGGTAGTCCGCAACTGTCTCAATGGAGAAGTACACTACCTCCCGACCTTGTGGAACCTAGAGGTCCACCCCACCGTGCCAGGGAGATAACACCAGGCCCACACACACACTAAGGACCAATCCCCAATCAACATCTAGGAGAATATATATCTAATACAAGAGGGTATACGGGTTACCAGAGGCACTGACCTACGTAGGATATCTACGGTGCGAGTAGGAAGGTGTCATCACGTAGATCCACCCTTGAGTTTAGTCCTAAAGGTTCCTCACTGAACCGACGGCACTCAAGTGATCATACGTGGCATCGATATCTCTCATGAAGACAAGTATATCGATGATGCATCTAGCATCTTCCCGCATCCATCCTTAGTCTTAACTAGCACTCAAGGCATGGGCGAGGTATTTCAAATTATCTTTTTAATGTTATCCTGACTAAATCAATTTTATAGTGTTATCACTGGAATTAAGAAACTTGACAATGGATGATCCGTCAGCCACTTGCGGGCCTCGGCGATCCATTGCAAGCCACCTCCTACACCACATCTAGATAACCTACCCTAGTTTCACAACAATACCCATCCTGGTTTGTGGCCACTTATGACATAATATGATCCAATAACTAGATAAACAATTAAAGCAAATCTCATTTCAAAACATAAATTCACTTGGCCACTAAATCAAGTTTTTAACCCACCAGGAGGAAATAATAACAGGGATCGGTTTAACCATCCCATTAAGGTCTCACATTGACCCTAATCCAAAATAAACAAATGAAGATAGAATCCACATTGCACCATAAATAAAATCAACAAACAGATAACTGATAACCACAACAATGCACCCGACCTCTGGATTTTATCCCCTATTCGGTTATCTAATCCCGTATATAAAACAACTACATCAACATTATACTTCCATGCACGAGCAGTATACGCAAAGAGAACATCTTACACAAGTAATTATTCGCTCACACTAGTTAATTACACTAATCAGTATATCCACGTCTATAGATTAATAACCATATTGTTATCATTCACTAATGCCTATAATGGTTTGATATAATGTCTTCGTTAACTTATAAAAGATGTCAATGTAACTATATCGATAATGAAAGTAATGACTAAAGTTAAAGGACTCTAAGGTGATTATAATGTACTCAGTAATTAATCCAAATATTAATTATACAATAGCTCATAAAATATTAATTTTAGCTAAATCCTCTTAGTTAAATTAGATGGCAAATATGATACATTTACTAATAATAATAAGGTGTCAAATATTGCACAATCATAAACAAATCCAAAAAGTGCATTACTCCAATGGATAACAAATTCAAATAATAAATTAATTAAACATTTCATTTTGTATTAGCTTATTCAAAAAACATCAAATCTCTCCAAATCTAAAGTCACCTAGGTCCCTAATCTACTATCCACCTCATCTCCTTAGTGAATAAGATAAACTATTTAAAATAAGGCAAATGGGTGCAAGACCCAAGGTGGGCGTCCATTTTTAAAGGGGGTTCAAACATGGTAATAAATTCATAAACATGGCTAAGGAAAAACCCACGCCACCTTTCACAAGGCTGCTCACATGATAAAAGATATGGGAGGTACTTTGACCAACCCAAGGCAAAGAGGAAAAGACAAGTGTCCTTCATTCCTTAAGAAAAATCTGCAAGTTAGGTGGTGCGCTAAGCAAGGTGGGGAGACAAATTTAAGAGAAATGGAAGATGTCAGACATCAATCCCCAAGCAAGGTACGCATGGGAGGTGGAGTCTAAAAGGTCAAACAAATTTGCTAAGAGTTGGCAGGTCATTAAATGAAGGAATAGCATTTTTTTTAAAACTTTTTATTGTTTAAGTCTATCCTCATGCATTAAGCCAACGTGGGGGATAGGATTTGGCAAAAATTTTAAATATAAAACTCTTTAAAAACTCCCAACACCTGCGCCTAATATCCTTGTGGGGCCCTCAACAAGTGGGGAATGACATAAGAGGCCTTAAAACATGTTTATAATAATATTAAGAGGAAAACATATAAACTAATAGATATTTTAGGGAATCAAAGAGAGAATATTCTCTGTGTAAGGCTTGGGAAAAATAAGAGTCCCCATATATTTTCCAGAATGTATGTTTGCTCCCAGTTTTAAGTTCATATTGTGCTTGTTTCCTCTTTTTTCATAAGGACTTAGTTAATTTGTCATCTATGGGATGAAGTATAGTTTCCAAATTTATTTCCAAAACAAAATATAGGATTCTTGATTCAAAATGATATATACATAGATGATAAATTTAATGAATAAATGGCAAATAAATGGTTCTAAAAACAGTGGTTTTCATGGAGATTATGAAGCATCAAACTCTCTTGTTTTTCAATATAGTTTCAGTGGTTTTCATCTATCGTTGAATTAAGAAGGTTTACAAATTGAAACAATGAAATCTCACAATATAAACTGTAATTCTATTTATTTATTTTCCTCACTCCACATTTAGAGAAGGTAGATATACTTTCTTATTAATGGAAATCTGAAACCAACATGACAACATACTATGGGGAAATTTGAAACCTACCTGATTCTCAAAGCAGGTTGATGAAGCCAACCTCTCAACTGTGATTCCAATGTGCTCCACAAAATCAATCCTCCTCTTCTTGCTCTCTTCCTCTTTTCCAAGCTTTTTCTAAACTTTCATCTCCAAATCCTCATAACCAGTTTTCAATCCTCTAAATTTAGCATCCCCAAAAATAACATAATAATGACTCCCTTTTTATCTTATTTCTTCCCCAAACCTATTAAATGCACTTCTCCTACTCCTAAGGTGACATGGAAAAAAAACATTTTTATTATCTTCTTAAATCTTTTCTTTCAATTTAGAATATATCAAACTCAAGATTTTCTTTTTAAATTATAAAATAAATGGTATCTATAAACATATAAAAGATATATTTATCTAATTATGATGCTTATAAAAAATACACTTACTAATACGTCAACATAATTTAAATAACCATCAGAGATCATACATGAGATCTACAAGGTCAAAATGCAACACCGACATGGAACAAAACCTAAGACAATATCATGCTCAACCGGGAAAAAATATATCGGATTCGTTCTACCAGGACGAATTCGATTTAGGTAAGTCAAGTAAGGTCTCATCCGTGATTTTAGGATGGTTAGGTTAGGTTAGGGAATTGGCCTAGGTGCTAACTCCCCTTCTCCGCCATTGAGACATAATAATGGCACGCTCATCCTGTCAAGCCACGGAAGTCGATGCCCGGTACCTGCAACCTACATAAGAACCATTGCATGTACATGTGCAAATATAACATACTATCAGACAATGGTAGGGATGGCTAGGACGTGTGGACCCGACTAAATGCAGGTAACTACGCCTCCTCCTCTACCATACATGCATGTCAACAGAAAAGAAAACATATATGATAACAAACATGATACCATACACATGCGGGTATGGGGTAAGTACCAAATATAATCATCATCTAATTACTTCAATTTATACATGCATTTGAAACATCATATAAAATCCATCATTACTAGATTTAACCATTACGTAAAGTTTTGTTTCAGGTTCATCATGACAATTAACATCCAAACTATAACTTTTTAATCACACACCAAAATATAAATATAACATGTAATATATGTCTGATCTAAACAACCAAGATAAAACAGTGTCAAACTAAACATAGTATCAGCAAAAGTAAGATGCGAGGGGTACTACATCATGCTTCTAAGGAAATTTTTCAAAGAAGAGTACCTCAGTGATGATGTGCATGTTGTCATATTTTTAGAAATTGGGGTTGGAATTCCTTGGGCAAATGATTTGCCTAAGATTCTACAACCAGGAGTAAATGTTCCCAAACAACCATTTCTATTGAACCTTGATGCTAAGCATCTCACGCATCATCGGAAGTGGGCACAGATTGGGAGGGATTTCCTCTGAAAGTGACACCTACTGGAGGAACCTAGGGACTATCAGTGGCTAGAAGAATTCCTCGACATTATCCTCTCTTCAGACTTCCACACAGAAGGAAGGGAGCCTCAACCGGATAGTCCGTGATTCTATGTAGTCTCTACTCTCTAGTCCCTCTATTGTGTCTCCCTCTGGTGGTGGTAGCTTACCAGGGTTTTTGAAATGATATAAATTGTAATCATGTATGTTAAAAAATATAATATGAAAATGTTTTAAGAAATTCGAAGTGCTACTGCTTTTCTTTTTTGTTTTGATTATAAGAATCGTTAATAGATATGGTCTGTGGGCATATTTGAATTGTAATGAAATTTTGCCTTATATAATATAAAAAATTTGTGTTGCACTTTTATTTCATGTAATATTTTAATGTTTCCAAACTTTATCATTTAATGGTGACTGGTTCAAATTTCATGGATAAGCTATTCTAAGTGAATATAGTTAATGATTAATATTCATTAGTGTGTATTAAATTATTAATATTTTAAAATTGTGACAATCGTTGGATTATGAGAGATGAACGATTGAAGTTGTATTTCAGAAGTACTATGGGTTTCAAAAAGCTTTTTTGAAAACTCACTCCGAAAACATGACACGTTGACGTGTAATTCATCGAAAAGATTACGTGGTATGTTTTAGAAAGATTACGTTACACATAGTATGTTTTAGAAAGATTATGTGACACATAGTATGTTTTAGAAAGATTACGTTACCATTATAGTATAATTATATACCATTACATTTAAAGAAAGGTTTTTAACATTACTCGTAGCAGTAGAGCTAAAAAGAAATGTTGAACCGTCGCTGAAGATTTCGAGACTGTAGTTTGTGAGAGCCTTAGCCATTCTAACTTCTATCTATCCAGATTTCAAAGTTTAATTTCGGGTAAGATATCTAGCCTGATGCGTCCTGATTTTGTAATGTAAAAAATTTAGTTTAACTTGATTTTGAAATTTTAATTTTTGCATGTACAATTGGGGTTTTCTTAAATAGTTAGTTACTTCTGTGATTTTGTTAGTAAATATCTGTGAATCTGTGTTTTTTCATTCTTCCAAAGAACAATGGGGAAAGAGAAAACTCAAGGCCAAGGGCAAGCAGATGGGAAAACTTTAATAGACTGCAGAAAACTAGTAGAAATCCTTGGTTTCACTAATGAGTATCACAATGTTTATGATCTTGTTATCGACTGTGAAAGGAGAGTTATAGAAATTAAACATACATTATGCACTAAGGCAACTAGGCCAAAGAGGTCTGATTTTATAAAATTTAACCCAACGATAGGTGTAAAAACCAATAAAGTTGCTTCGTGGGATGTTGGTTTGGGTCACATGTTGTTACCCGAAGTTTTCCCTTGCCCATAAATTGTCTTGATTTGTGTAGAAAATTATGATGAAGAAAGAAAAGTAATTGTGAATAAAAAAAATCAGGAAGAAATTTTATCAATATCCCAGGAAGAATTTCTCAGTTTTCTAAACCTAGGGTTTGACTGACAAAATTGTAATGTCCATATTGACCTAGGATTGCTGGCAGAGAAATATGAGGCAGTCCCACCAAATGCAAAAGATTCATTTATAAAGGGTCTAATAGTTGCAGAGGCAAAGGATTCATTGGGTGATAACCATAAGCCTCCTTATGATTTTAGCATTTTGTGCCATGGGTTCACGATACTATATCCTCACTAGCATTTTGCCGGAGACTGGAAAACAACAGGGAGGTGGGTGTCAGCATTCTTCAATTCATTTGGGATATCCATTGTGTTAATGAACCAGTAAGATATAATTTTGTTGGACACGTGGTTCAATCGATGCAAGAACAATTAGCATTGATTAAAAGAGGCAATTCTAAGACATTTAGGTTCACAACCTACTTGTGCTATCTTCTGCTAGCCAAGCATGCTACAATATTAATGAGCAATGACAACAAGCTTGAAATTCAGAGGGGGAAAGGTACTCAAATATATAACTGGACACCCCAGATAAGAATGTATGATAACAAAAGGAATTACAGTAATTTTGTAGACTTCTTTTTGGCACCATTGTACAAAAAAATAACAAGCACTCCAATGCCCAGATTGTCTGCTTCATGTAGGGATTGCATCCAACTTGGAAGCACAATTCAATTGGCTGACTGGTACTTAATGGAAGAATACAGTGTGCTAAGGTTTTACGGATCAGAACTGAAACCCCACAAACTTCCAATGCATGTGACAAATAGGGTGTTTGCAGTAAAATATGTAGTACAACTAGAGAGCACAGATAGACTCTTCACTAGCCAATCAAAGAAGAGCATATTCCCTTCCTTACCTTTCTCAATTGGAGGGTTAACATTTGAGAGAAAGGCGTTCAAAGTGGCAAAAATTTTTTTAGATATTTTTCAATTTGATTTAGAGTGGTAATAGAAGTATGATCCACTCAACGTCATTCAAATAATGCTTGTTGCTAATAAGAACTATGCAAACTTATTTCAACATGAAAGTAAACAATTGCTAGAGAAGTTTAAAAACAAGGATAGTTGGGATGATGTTACAAAAGAGATGGAGAAAGTTTCTGGTGAGGAAAAAATTTCAATTCAACAGTTGTCATCACAAATTATGACAACAATAAACCAGGGCATTGTACAGCCTAGGATGTCCTACAATTTCCACGAAAAAGTTGCTCATCCATCAAACATAAAAATACCAAAGAGAATAGTAGAAGCTTGTAAGGATAGAAAATGGACTAGAAAGACAATGAATGATTTTTGGAGTATGAGAAAGGATCTTGGTGAACCAAAGACTAGTGAAGATCTGGATGAAATAGATGAGGATATAGAGTTTAGCAATTGTGGAATTTGGAGCATCCTAACATGGCATACGAAAGTGAGGATGATAATCCAGACACTAAGGATGATAATCCACCAATTGCATTTACTCCAAGGACTGGGAGTCAAAGTGGAAAGCAAGGACCGGAAAAAAGTATATAGCAACGGGGCAACCATTGTGGAAAAAATGGGTTATAAAGGTGGTGGTTTGGGTTCCATAGGAGAAGGTATCTGGAATACAATTGAGACAAAAAAAAACTGCTTATGATCATGGTGCAGGCCTTGGGTTTGAATCTACTAGTACTACTACTAGGTCTGGTAGTGGCACTGGTACCAGTGGGACTGGGAAACTTATACAACAAGTTCCCTCTCTAAAGAGGCCACTAGAATCTACACAGAATCCCATAGAAGAAGATAGTGTCAAGAAGAAAAAGCTTTCCATTTCTAGAACAATGTTAACAATGACATTCGATCCTAAAGAACTGTTTGCAGTTTCAGGTTTAGCAAAACCATCTAGAAGTTTAAATCCTCAAAGAGCATTAGTTAGATCAACATGCATTGCAAGCTCTGCCTCTAGTTCACCTTTCAAACATTCAAATCCTTCTGCAACACCAAATTTTCATTTCAAATATTTCAGTAAGAAATTTGCAGAAACAACAACCAAGAATAAAGAAATAAAGAAGACATTGCTAACTAGTGCCCTTACTACAGTTGTCGAGGAACAACATGCATCCAACATGGTTTTTCCAACATATGACTCAAACAGAGACATGATGGAGTTCATGGTTGTTATTCCACCAAAAAAAGATGGAAACCCACCAGAGAGTCGGATAGATCTGTCTGAATTTCAAGTTAGCACTCTCCAAATGGATTTTTCCAAAGTTAAAAATGTAGACAAAATCAATGTGTCAAAGTCTACAAACCAAGTGGTCTACAGTACACTGCTAAAGCTGGAAAGAGAGTAAAGCAAGCTCGAGAAAATATAGAAAAGCTACAGGCATACATTGGCAATGAAAAAGTAAAGAAGAAAGCTTTAGAGAACAGTTTGAAAGAATTATAGAAAAAGATTAAAAAATTGACCTCTACATCAGCAAATATAGAGCAGGAACATGCGGAGGCAATAGTGAAGGAACAAGAGCAAGAAAAGTTGAAGGCACTAAGGGGAAAATTGGCAGAAATTAGTAAAAAACTAGAGGAAGAAAGAGTCAGTTCAGAAAAGTTATTTAAAACCGTGGAGAGTAATGTTGCCTCCAACTGGGAATTGAAAAAGCAATTGGACTCTCAAGCGGATAAGCCAATCATTGGGAACACAAAGCAATGGAAGAGAAAAAGAATTGTGAAAAAATGGCAGAAGAACTAAAGAAGGCCAATAATACAATTCAAAATTTAAAAAATACTAGTAATAATTTAGTGAAGATTGCAAAGAACACATTTGGGGCCAAATATTGGTGATGTCTAATAGCTTGTATGAGTGGTTTGAAATGCTTCAAAGTATGAGAGTATGTTATTTGAAGATCCATAAGAACATTGAACAGAACATGGATGTTGTCAAGAAAGAAAAGAAAGAAAAAGATATTATGCAACAACTCTACAGTAAGAGTGATAGTTATCTATCAAACAAGGGAATTAGCAACCGACTTGATGCCTTAGTAAATGCATCAAGTATCATTCAAAAATGTGAGAAGCTACGGGAAGCACAGGAATTGGATGATAAAGCTAAGCAGAAGATCACAAAGATGAAACAAAGGAAAGAGAATAGGGAAAGTCTTGGTTTGCCTAAGGGATTTGATGCAAATAACATCATTGGAAGAGAAAATTACAAAATAAGGTTGCAGGACAAAATAAATATTGATTTACGCTTTCTTCCTACGTCAAACATATCTCCTGATACATTCATGGAAACTTCATCAAACTAGTGAGAACTTTGAATGGAGTTTTAGAAGCAACAATGATGTCAAGTCACACTTCCAAATATGAATTGCTAACGAAGTTGCAGGAGTGTGACTATACTATGAACCAAATTGTTCTGCCATCAAAGGATGTTTGGACTGGCCTACAAAGATTTCTCTGAATTTTGAACTACTGTAAATTGTAATATATTGCAAATGAATACAAAACAAATTGTGCTCTATCTAATTTTCATGTTTTCCAATTCAATGTATGTTGAGTTACTATATTTTATTTAGTTATTCTTATTTGATTTACTTTGTTATATGCTTTTGGAATACAAAATTTCATTCAAGAATTTCAAATTCAAATATGAATGATCATTGATGATACGATACAAACTACACTCTACAGCGATAATAATCTTTGTTCTCAAATTTTAATGATGAAACATAATACATTCTTGCTTTTCTAATATGAACATCGAATGATAGGATATAGTAGTTATAAGTTCAAAAAATACCTATTGATTGCTACTACTAATTTAGCAGAAATTTCCTAAATTTGCCAAGTCTTCTCTGCGTCGTCGTCATCATCCAATTCTGGTATTCCAGTTCCTTCATTGTTCTCTTCATTTTCATTTGTGTCTTCTTCACTCTGACCTCCGCTTCTATGACTCCCATCGCCACCTGTACTTGTCCCACTCGGAGTCGCTATCAGAGATTGGTTAATGGTGTTGCCCAACCCTCTTTTTTTGTATCTTTTCTTCCAGAATTTCATTGCTTTTTGATAAGGAAAAGTATTGACATCATACCTAGATGTGTAGACCCTCAAGCATGTTTCCAAATTCTTGTCTAGTTTGTTTCTTAGCTTTGATTTTAGGAAGCCCAAAGCACTGAAAACTCTCTCATCGTCCACTAAACCCAATATCATGGTTTGACATAGATCAGCAAGCTTGAAGAGCTTTGAAATTTCTTCATGTAACATTGTGCTCTGTTTTAGTTCTGTCAAAAGCCTTGTTGCCGAGCCCTCTTCATGTGGGTTATGCATTAATTGATATTGATGCTTCATAGTCTTTGCAAAAGTGCCTGATTGTTGTCTAAGAAGACCCTCATCTAAAATTCCATTGATAGTCACTCCATTGAATTCTACACATTTGTAAAATTCCTTTATCAAAGTCAACAGCCTATTATGATAATCTTCCTTAGAGTTTAAGGACCAATATTGAGGAAACACAATTGCCATGGCCTCAAGTAGTTGTTCATATGGGCATCGGGATCTTATTTTAGAGGAAACTTTAAAGGCTATGTCCCTTGCATTACCTGCTATAGACTCGACCATCTTGGTAAACTCTTCCCTTGTAACTCTTGTAGCTCGCTTCTTTGGGGCACTGTAGTACATTGGTATCTGAAATCCACTTACACAAAAACATAAATCCCCATTTTTAAAGATCTTTAAATAATTATTAGGATTGTCCAAATCTGTTAGTTTCTGCCAGTGATTAAATCTTTCATCGGATTTAAATTTAGGTCATTTCGATAGAGACTATCGAGGGCTTGGCATGACATTTTATGCAAGTAAGCATATTCTGCAATATACATGGCTCTTTGTTGGGCTTTTTTCATAATGAACGTCATTTCTTCTAACATGGGAAGAAGAGATGCTAAAGTCAAAAGTGTCTCTATATTGTTTAACCTCCGAAGCAGGTCACCACATCTCTAATTTTCTACATTGTCCCAATTTTCGTACATCAGTCCAATCAAAGATTGATATTCGGAAAAAACTCAATGCGCTGGTCCATCCAAAGAGATCCATCTGGTATCAACATCTTTGAGAAGCTTTTTTCCATTGGTAATTCCATCAGCAAAGTGCTAAAATTCCCTAAAACGATTGGGACTTTGACAAAAATATGAGTACAACTCTCTTACTAAATCTTCAACCTTGTTTGTAACTAAAGGAAACTTCTTCACAACTCTAAAAGCAAGATTCATCCTATGGGCCATACAGTGAATGCCAGCAACATATGGTGAACAAGAAGCCTACATCTTTGTGCAAAGACCATTCCTTTGACCTTGCATTACTGAAGCTCCATCCGCTCCAACACAGATCAACTTCTTCACTATTGTCAATTCATCCATAGCTCCATATTCAATTAAATGGCTCTTTACTAATTGAAATAAATTTTCCAATGTCGCATTGTCCCTCAATTTTGCAACAGTTAGTAGATGTGGTTGGCGGACATTATTTTGTACAGTATAAACATGCATGCATACCCACGACGTATTATCTATTGTTGTAACTTCGTCTAAGGACAATGCAATAAAGGTTGACTCTTTTATTTTTCTCTGTACATCCTCTATTTCAACCCAGGCAATACAACTTGCCAATTCCCATCCACTGTTTATTGACCAATGAGTGACAGGATAGTTAGGAACTTTCTGAAAGTGTAACAAACCACTCATTTCTGGATAGTCTATCATTGGACACCCTCTGCTCAAAATATGGAAAACATTACTTAATTGAACAACTATTCTGCATTCTTCTACTTCACTTGCTTTTGCAAAAATAACATTAATAGTTCACCTTGAACTTCACCAAGCTTCATCTTAAATTTTTGAAACAAATAATATTCCTCAGCATTCCTTTTATGTTGACATTTCTCCTTTGTTTAATATCTTACCACTTTTATTTCCTTTCCATCTATAGTTGAGGTTTCGTAAACCTTACCAACATGTTTCTCTATGGTGTCTAGTTTAAGCTGCAACCGCTTTTCCTTTTTATACTTCCAACTAAAAATCGTACATCTGCATTCTACTGGCGGCTCACCTACAATTGGATTGTCCACAGGTTCAATGAATGGATACTTTGCCACCCAATCAAATTTAAATCTCCTCGACATCTCCCATTGACGATCAATTTTTTCTTTTGATTTTTCTCTCCCTTTAGTGTTACTATTAATTGAACCATCATCATCACCGAAGTCGATCGATTCATCCTAGTACTGGTTATTTACTTGAAATTCTTCTTCAAGGTCATCTTCATCAGAGATATCAAGTTCCGCAACTTCGTCACCAAATTTATTAGGCTCCCCAATTTGTTGATTAGACTCCTGTGTAGGTTGAGAACCTTGAAATTGTACAGGTTCCTCTGATGATGTACCTTCCTCATTTTGACCAACCCTATTACATCTGCCCCCGCCAAATTATGAAGATATATTTCTGCATTTCGTTGGCCCCTCTTTGACATCTCCACCTTCAATAGTCCTCTTCCTGTTTAACTTTGACTGTGACATCTCCAACAAATTAAGGCTGCAATAAAATTTTACTTGAATAAGATACTACGGACTTGTAGTCATTCCGGTTCACTGTCGATCGCAATTGTGACCTTAGAATCAACTAAATTTTCGTACTACTAAATCTCTTGAAGTCTCCTTCTCTACAGCATGTTTCAATAATGAAACTCATATCTCTTCAATAGACATTGGACAAGTAAACCATTTTCATATCAGCCATCAGATTTTGCCTCATAATCGCCATCGTCCATTTTGGCGAAGGGGCCAACAATTGCTTATGATAACAACTAATATTTGGTGAACCCCGCATAATTTCAAATAATTGACTGGGCAAATAGGATGGGAATTTGCGACACGATTATGTATGATGCATGTCGAATTGGGTCCTAATGCAAATAAAAATTTCACTTGGGACAATGGGCCTTTGGCAAATGGTGATCCTTGATAAATACACCCAATTTAATCTATGGTGAATAAGAGTAAAATACAATAGAAATATGGGCGAAGAACCTGACTACCATAGTGAAATTATGTAAAAATAGTGGTAAACAATCCGACCACTAAACGTGTCTTTTATAAAATCTGGGCGAACCGGTCAACCAGTATATGAGCTTTTTTTCACCAATTTCTATACGTCGATTAGGACATATTTGCCAATTGGCGAATAATCGCCACTAAAAAAATCCCTGCTATCATTACCATTATTTTATATCTTATTTATTTTTAGTGGCTTGGACATGAAAAGGGGCAATGTAATGGACGTGGGAAACTTGCCAAAGTTTGGCCAATTGAAAATACAACCACCAAAATTCAAGGGAGAAGAAAGTGACAGTGAGTGAGTTGTGACCATCATTATTGACCATGATCTTTTTTCACATAAGGCATGGAGGCTTGATAATTAACATCTCGATTACTATGAACAATTTGGATACAACTTTGATGATGTTCATGCAAGGAAAATATTGACCCCCACTAGAAATAGGAGTCAAAGAAACCCTCACAACAATGCATGGGACACTAACTCAATGATCCACTAACACTTAGAATTGAGAAACTTCAAGTACAACTTCATTTTCTTGCACTTGAGTTACATGAATATAAATTAGAACATGTCATTATAAAGTGAGAAATTAGAATCAAGTGCATCAAGAAAAAATAATAGAATTTCTATCTTAAAAGAAATATATATTTGATATGAGAGTTATTTTATACTCATTTTTTATTTTTGAATATATCAATTATATATAATTATATATACATGATCACAAAATGACATTCTTTTGCTATGTCATGGTAGAATGTCTCTCAAGATAATTATCAATTAAATACAATTATTAATAAATTTAAAATTTTCACCCACTTGTGGGCTTTCTCGAGTTCATCCTTCTTCCAATACCAAATCAAAAGTAAAGTGGGAAAATCCATAGAATGGATGGATTAAGATAAATTTTGATGGGGTGTCTAGGGGAAACTCTGGCCCTTAAGGAGCAAGTTGTGTAGCTCAAGATGTGAATGGTAACATTTTAGCTATGGAAGCTCAGAGACTAGAGGATGGCGCCAATAATGTTACGGAAGTGAAAGCGACTCTTCTCGCAATTGATCTAGCTCAGAAGATCGATGTTGATCAACTCCATCTTGAGGGTGATTCTCATATTGTTGTCAATCTCATAGCGAATGTCAAGGCTCGCACTTGAAAGATCGACAAAATAGTTCACATTATTTGAAAAAAAGATTGAGAAATTCAAAAATTATAAAATTACACATATTTTACGTGAAGGCAACCAAATAGCTAATACCCTTTCAAAATTGGCAATGTTTTTTCATACTAAATTTGGCAACAGGTTGTTTGAAGGTTTTAGTGGATTGAATTTCCCAGATTGGTTGGCATAATTAAAAGGACAATTCATACATTTTTGCATAGTGCCTAGGTTGGTGATCCGTGTGGTGATCATTTTTGTGTAGAGCGGAGGATGAGAAATTTTCTAACCATTGATGATCTATTTTTCTTCTTGTTGGTTTGCATTGCTAGAGGACAACTACTTATTGGCAACATATAAATATTGAACCAAAACAGACATTGCTAACATAATTTTTGCAAGGAGATTGAAGAAAAGCAATGGCAAACTTAGATATATTGCATAGGTGCATAGGGTCTTGGTACATTTTGGATGTGGGTCTATGTTTTTTGGTGTCATTTTTGTGGGAAAGAGTGATGTGCTTTTTAGGTCTAAGAATCTCATATGGTTGATTGAAAACTACTCATGGAAACCATTTTCTCAGTTGATACTTTTGAATATATAATAAAAGATAAGTATTTTATCGATAAAAATACTAATTTTACTTTTTCTCTTAAATACTTAAAACATTCTATCTTTTCATTCCAATAATAAATAGAATTCACTCTAGTGTTAATTTTTAGTCATTATTTTGATTCAATAAAAATTCTTAAATACTTCATGAATTCTTTAATTTTGGAAGTTGAGACGAGATCGAGGGGGATTCAGAATCAGTAATAAATGGTGTAAGGAAGGGCTCAATGCCTAATTAGAAATTAAATGCCATGTTGGAGAGAGTTTTGGAGTTGCTAATTTTGTAAAGAAAACATACGCGATTAACCACCTTCATAGGGAACCAAACCAGGAAGCTGCTGAGACGTTGGCTAACCGGGCAGTTGATGGAAGCATTTTCAAGGCCATCGGCCCACTCAATGAAATGATGAATTAAAAGGATACTAACAGATTTGATTTGACATGATAAGCCTGGAAAATATATAACAGGATGGCATCCTCACCTCGACATCATGAAAAAGTATTATCCCACATCTCTTACAGGTATCTCGAAACTTGAAATCATAATAACGAAGCTCAACTTGCCATTATTCGACACTGAAGTAGGCTTAAAGATTGTTAGGGCAGTATGAATGGATGGAAAGCAAATCTAATTTCAAGAATCGAGGCTCAATGGTGATCTCTTCCAAACGTACAAATTTATCTCACTGACATAAAAATGGATCGCACACTATGGGAATTGGGTCACTTTGGCTATAAATTGGTCATGCAACTCCAAAGTTAACACAAGTTTTTGGGGTCTTGAGAAAATAGGTGTTGTTTGTAGTGCATGATACTCCTAGGTTGTGTTTTTTTTATAATGGATACACCCATTCACCCGCAAAGTAGCAAGAGACAAATGGCTTTTCTAGGGTTCATTTCAGATCTTAGGTTTCATTCTACGAGCAAAATCCTAGGTCTCATTACTAATAATAAGGCTATATGTATGGTAGGGATTTCTTAGCCTCTGCTAATAGGTATAGACTCAACTCGGACATTACATCAAGGTTCTTAGCTTCATTACTAGACTTGGGAGTACTGGGTAGGGATTTCCTAGCTTCTGATAATAGGTATAGAATCAACTCGGACATTACATCAAGGGTCTTAGCTTCATTACTAGACTTCGGGGACAAAGGTGAAGATTCTTCTTCTGCTACAAGAAGTCTTAGGAAGAATTCTTCATTGATGATATTGATGGCGTGATCATTGCAAAATCAGGAGTAGTTATTTCCTAGTCTGATAATATTCCAAAAATGTAGTTTGGTGTAGAGGTAGAAAAATAGTCTTTTATGCTAAATATGAACAAAGAGAAGTTGGCAAAGTACCAAAGGTGACCAAGCACTGACAGAGAACTCCTAAGAAAATGGGTAGGGATAGATGACATAGACACTTTACACTAGCTCGGAGAATTTGTGGAGTTAGTGTGTGGTGATGGATTCTATGGTAAAGCCCTGGCGCCCCGATTTCAATTCTTCCTCTGAAATCTTCAGCAAGATCCCTATATGGGTTAGGCTCCCTAACCTCCCCCTTCATCTATGGAAAGATTCCATCCTTGAGGAAGTGGGTGAGGCTTTGGGGTACTTTTTGTTGTTGGTCAATGATTCTTTTAATATATATCATCCCACTTTTTCCCACATCTTGGTAGAACTTGACACCTCGAAGGGTCTCCTAGCTGAAATCAAAATTGAATCATCCTTGGGATCTTGGATCCAGTAGCTTGACTATGAAGGTATTCCTTTTAGGTGTCAAAAATATTATAAGACTGGTCACATTTCATCCCAATGTGACTTTGATACCAAGAAGAATAAATATTCTCCTTCTTGGTGGAAGGGTGCCTCCACCTAGCATTACACAGTCCTAAAAAGCTCCTCTCAGCCTGGGAAGGAGGTTGTTCCTGATTTAGGCACTCAGGTGTCTAATGTGGAGGTGGATGGCTCGTGTCCTAATCTGTCTCTTGTTTTTCTTGTTGGGTCTATTGTGGTTGTTGGTTATAGTCCTATGCGCCCTTTTGTTGGCTCTGGACCTTCTCTTTCTTTGCTAGATGGTGCTAGGCTCTCTGTTGGTAGTTCTGTGGGTGCTAGTTCTACTGGCATTGATGGTATTTTGGTAGTTGCTAGTTCTATTTTTGTCGATCCATTTGTAGATATCCCTTTGGATGGGTCTAAAGTTGGCCCTGTGCTGGTTGTTTCACTAGTAGATTCAACGCCATTGTTGGGTGTTGGATCTTCAACTTTGGACTCATTTTGCTGGCAAGATGAAGCTGCTAGAGTTGAAGAAGGTGGGATCACAGTTAAAGAAAAATATTTTAAGAAGACCTCCCATTCTTTTGACACAACCCTTCGGTCCCACAAGAAGGGGACAAAGGGATAGTTCTCTTTCTTTCAAATGCTGATCTCCAATGGTTTATCTAGTGTAGCGGTTTGGGCATTTTTTCTCTGGGATGCTGATTTTCAAAGTCTAATCTTGTCAATGTTCTTTTGTGTGTTTCTTGAGCTTTTTGGCTTTTTGTTCTGGTTGGTGTGTTGTGATTTGAGAATTTCTGGCTTTTTGTTCTCGTTTGTGTGTTGTGATTTGGGAACCCTTAATGTTCTTTCTTAAGTTTTATCTTTGTATTGGGTTTTGGGGCCCCTTCAAAACCTATTTTTTCATTAATCCAAACATAACATGTCCATGTTACAAATGAAGATATCAAATAAAAAAATGAAGATCTTACATAAAGTGAGTGAGAATTAATGAAATAACATGTGTGTGTATGATTGTTGACCTTAATACTCCAACATGAGTAACATTCACAACAATTTTTTTCTAAATAATCAACATGGGATAAACATTATATGAGATACATCTTGGGTATATGTTTAGATCATGATCAATATGATAAGAAAGAAACATCTATTAGAACATCTCTAAAATAATTCTGGTATATACAATAAATAACATAAAGTCATATGTATATAGTGTTTTGTGCATAAAGAGATGTTATTTATGAAACTTACTATCATTTCTGTATACACAATAATAACTTCTTAGTGGATTCCTCCATTAGAGTATGATTTCTTACTACATCAAATATTATGATTTTACATCATTTATATATACTTGGCCTCATTTATTACATATCAATCATGTTTTACAATACTTGTTTTGCATCTTGATTAGACTCTATTTTTAGGTGGAGTTTTCCTCTTCCCCTTTTTTATTTATTCTTTTTTGTATTACACACAATTTAATAGAGCCATACTATCTACTAACTCAAATTTTAATTTATGCATTATCACATAGTTACTTATAAAAAAATTTTACCCAAAAATTTAATATCCATATAATCATATTTATTTTATTTTTTTCTAATTTGTAATGTATGCACACTTAGTTTTTCACAAACCAAAGTAAGGGAAGAATGTAGAGGAGTAAAGTTTATACCCTCAAAATTTTCCAACTTTCTTTATGCCACTTTTGGTTTATATCTTAGATGCATGATTTAACCTTATAATTTAACCTTATAAGAAGGTTTTGAACTAAGAAATATTCCTTATCAAAGTGTTGTCCATGTTCAAGCTTGGGGTAGTGAGTATGTCAAAAGAGCCAATTTATGTGAATTACACCTACAATTTTTCCCACTAGATTAGTTCACATGTGTATTTAAATGTATTCCCTTATTCTAAATTTCACACTCACATTCCATGGTTAGCATTCCCAAGATTTGACCATTGTATGTTGATGTGAGTGCCAAATATATTAACTTATGCAAATGAGGTTGTGTTTACAAACGTATGATTTTCTTAGGACACTTTAATAAAGGAAGATTCACTCATTTACAAAGCACTGAAAAAACAAAAACAAAAATCTTCTTTTGCAGAGATAAGACACGACTCTTCCTTTTCTTGCATCAAGCATAAATAATAATTGACATCCACTATCAAAGCACAAGACAAAGATACCTTCAAATGCCAGTATTCATTTGCTTGCATCAGGCTTCAACGACATTTTGTTATTGGATTAGCAATATTCATTGCCACCAATTTATCTCTTTTACTGTTTTTTATTGCATATTTCAATCCTAGCACAATAGGATCACAATAGTGCTCCTTAGTACTATATTGTTTTCCTTAGATCTACACTTATAAAATGGCACGTTTTGTAGGTGGTGAATAAATATTTTTTAGAGAAGATATAATCAAACTAATTAAATATAATCACACCACCTGGACCAAATTTTGACAAAGTAAATGCATTAGGTAGGACCTTAGGTTCTTTGATCTCAATTCTCTTAGCACTCTGATTTAGAATCTAATATTAGTTTTCAGATTAAAGATCTGTTAAGTTGTAATGTTGCATTAGTTTTTAAATCAACATGTCTAATTTCAATGTAAAATTTTTTATATCTCAATTTTATTTTAATAACTTTGACTTTTACTTGAATAAATTCATGATGATTATCTTATTCTTTTTTCAATCACTTATTTAAAATTAAAGTTATATGTCAATGGGCTATTGACTTGTTCATGCAAATATTTGTTTCTGAATTCAATTGTGTATGTTTTTTAGCATCAACGTTTCAGATCACATGCCATAATCCATTATCAGAATTTGAGTGTAGGATTTGAATAGTAAAATATACATCAAGCATTGTTTAAGTGCAAGCTCCCAACATAATAAGGAATAAGGTGTAGATCATTGTCCGAAAAAAATTTGATGAAATAAGTACCCTTCAACCCTTGGTTCTTAGTCCAAGAGGTTCCAGCTTAAAGACTTGTGCTCTCATATTAGATAGCTAAAAGTTCTTTTTGAATGATATAAAATCTTTCCACTAAAAAAATTATACTGAATTATAATAGACTATATTTTTTAAGTCAAAATGAAACATATGATTACAAAACATTAAGAATATGTAAAGGAGCAACTCTCCATGAAAAAATAACTATTGCAGTCTCTAACAGTATCAAAATCTACCATTATAGAGAATGGATTGCTGACATAAACTTTAACCACATTAATACTATAATCTATCAGTTTCATTTAAAACCAAAAGAAATACCAGCAAATTAACATTGATCTTTATTTCAAACTAAATAAATGATTAATTTTCAAAATTCCAACAAAACTATTCACCACCATCTTCTAATTTCCACCGTTTTGAATTAATTAAAAACTTTTAAAAATCTGGTTGAGGAAGATATTGATGGTTAGGTATTGCTGATTTTGCTCAGTGAAACATGGCAAAACAAGAGCTAAACCAGGTCTGGCTCCACAGAGAAAAGCTAAAGCAAATAAGTCTATATAATTATCAGCAATATTTTCATCATTTCACCTGCACAATAATGTATTATAGATCAATACTTCACTACAATATTCAGAAAAAAATAAATAAAAGTGATCAACCACCACTTAAGAATTCTTAAATTATAAAAAAAACAATGGACATCATGTAGTGGTACTGGGAGACAACCTTATGTGTGTCAAATTAATTATCACCATGATGATAAAATAATTTTGAAGACAAGGCGTATGGTTAGCCCACTCTTATATTAATTTAGGACATGGCAACAGGGCTAATGTCAGAAAGCACAGCCCTCATATAAGCCCAAATCCATTAAAACAAAACCAGATAAATGGGTAAATCATAGAAATTTCTATAGATAAACCTATTTCCCTTCTTTTAATGTGTAAAAGATGATATAAACAAACAAATGGGTATCATAGAAACCTCTACATATAGTTCATTTGCATTTATTTGAATTGACTTTTATGTCATACACACAAAATTGGATATCTTTTCTTTATCTCACAAGACTATCATATATTTATGAAAATAGACATCATATGTTTATGAAAATAGACATCATAAAACTTCTATAAATAACTCATTACAGACTAAAAACTTCAACAAATAATCCGTTTCCCTCCTGCAAACTAATTTTAATAAACTCAAATGTACAAAAATGAACATCATAAAACTTGTAAGAAAAAAAAGATTAAGTCACATATAAAATGACTATCATAAAAACTACTTTAAACAATCCATTTTCCTCCACCTACAGACTGAGTTGAGCAGGCCATATTTATAGCTGAAACCTTTGAAGCAAGAATAAATGAGTGCAGAAGAGAAGAGTCTTCTAAATGCATTTACGCTGTAAAGAAGGGAATATAGGTGCCCAAAACAGACAGAATATTACCAATTCACTTGCTTTTTGACGTAAACATCTTTATTAGATACCCAACTGAATTATTCCCTCTGGAAAGTAAATAATTGGCATAGTTTTCATAGTGCGGATCTTCAAAAAAGTTAATATTTGGTTTTAAATGGGTTCAAACAACAGTTGTATTCAATGCTAAAAAATAATTAAAATAAGATCTCTTGAACTTAGTAATTACTGTAGTGTTTTGATATTAATATTAAATTTATAATATATATTTTTTTAAATAATATTTAATAAATGTAGCAGTAAGCTGTGAGTCTTTTATCTAGGAGGTGTTGGGTTCTAGTCTACTCAAACCCATGTTGATATAAGCTTCAGTCCATTACCAATAAAGAAAAAATTAAAATAAAATAATGTTACTATAGTTATACTTTAATAATTTTTAATTTATTATAGTTTATAAACAATGTTATTTTTTATTATCTTATAACTTATATCATTTGAATAATCTTAAAAAGGATAACTTTCTCTTATCTTATAATTTATCTAATATACATCTTAAATACATTCATCTAAAAATAATTAAAATATTAAGTGTATTCAATTATTTAAAATAATAAATTTATTTTGTTTATATTGTTTAATTTTTTAAATGGGTAATGTATATTTACCAATTAAAAGATAATGTTATACATAATCTTTTTTTTAAAAGGGTGGGTGGAAAAAGTTGCATGTTGAAAGTCTAAAGAGGGTTATAGGCTTGAACATAGAATAACAACACACTTATAAAAGGTCAATGTCCATTGGGAGGTTCCATCTATCATTACCATTTTTTTATATCTTATTTATTTATAGTGGCTTGAACATGAAAAGAGGCAATGTAATGAACGTAGGAAACTTACCAAAGTTTTGTCGATTGACAGTACAACCACCAAAAGCCAAGGGAGAAGAAAGTGATAGTGAATGAGTTGTGACCATCGTTATTGACCATGAGCTCTTTTCACATAAGGCATGGAGACTTGATAATTAGCATATTGATTACTACGAACTATTTGGATATAGCTTTGATGATGTTCATGCAAGGCAAATATTGACCCCCACTAGAAATAGGAGTCAAAGAAACCCTCCAACAATGCATGGGGCGCTAACTCAATGATCCACTAACACTTAGAATTGAGTAACTTTAAGTACAACTTCATTTTCTTGCACTTGAGTTACATGAATATATTAGAACATGCCATTATAAAGTGAGAAATTAGAATCAAGTACATCGAGAAAAAATAATAGAATTTCTATCTTAAAAATATATATATATTTGATATGAGAATTATTTTATACTTATTCTTTATTTTTGAATATATCAAATATATATAATTTTATATACATGATCACAAAATGACATTCTATTGATATGTCATGGTAGAATGTCTCTCAAGATAATTATCAATTATATAATTATTAATAAATTAAAAAATTTCACCCACTTGTGGGCTTTCTTGGGTTCATCCTTCTTCCAATGCCAAATCAAAAGTAAAGTGGGAAAATCCAGAGAGTGGATGGATTAAGATAAGTTTTGATGGGGTGTCTAGAGGAAACTCTGGCCCTTCAAGAGAAGGTTGTGTAGCTCAAGATGTGAATGGTAACATTTTAGCTATGGAAACTCAGAGTCTAGAGGATGGCACCAATAATGTTGCAGAAGTGAAAGCGGCTCTTCTCGCAATTGATTTGGCTCAAAAGATCGATGTTGATCGACTCCATCTTGAGAGTGATTCTCAAATTGTTGTCAATCTCGTAGCGAATGCCAAGGCTCACGCTTGAAAGATCGAAAAAATAGTTCACATTATTTTAAAAAAGCTTGAGAAATTCAAAAATTATAAAATTACACATATTTTACATGAAGGCAACCAAATAGCTAATACCCTTTCAAAATTGGAAGTGTTTTTCATACTAAATTTGGCAATGGGTTGTTTGAAAATTTTAGAGGATTGAATTTGTCAGATTAGTTGGCATATTTGAAAGGACAATTCATTCATTTTTGCATAGTGCCTAGGTTGGTGATCTGTGTGGTGATGATTTTTGCGTAGAGCAGAGGATGATAAATATTTTTACCATTGATGATCTATTTTTCTTCTTGTTGGTTTGCATTGCTAGAGGACGACTACTTATTGGCGACATATAAATATTGAACCAAAACAGACATTGCTAACATGGTTTTTGCAAGGAGATTGAAGAAAAGCAATGGCAAACTTAGATATATTGTATAGGTGCATAGGGCCTTGGTACATTTTAGATGTGGGTCTATGTTTTTTGGTGTCATTTTTGTGGGAAAGGGTGATGTGTTTTTTAGGTCTAAGAATCTCTAGATGATTGGTTTAAAACTACTAATGTCCAAGCCATTTTCTCAATTGATACTTTTGAATATATAATAAAATATAGATATTTTATTGATAAAAATATAAAATTTTACTTTTTCTCTTAAATACTTAAAACATTCATCGTTTCATTCTAATAAAAAATAGAGTTCACTCAAGTGTTAATTTTTAATCATAATTTGATTCAATAAAAATTCTTAAATACTTGATGAATTCTTTAATTTTGGAAGTTGACAGGATTGAGATCGAAGGGGATTCAGAATCAGTAAGCTACTGAGACGTTGGCTAACCGGGCAGTTGATGGAAGCATTTTCAAGGCCATCGGCCCACTCAATGAAATGATGAATTAAAAGGATTCTAACAGATTTGATTTGACATGATAAGCCCGGAAAATATATAAGAGAATGGCATCCTCACCTCGACATGATGAAAAAGTATTATTCCACATCAGTAAAGAGTTGTGGAAAGTTACAGGTATCTCAAAACTTGAAATCATAATAATGAATCTCAACTTACCATTATTCGACAGTGAAGTGAGCTTAAAGAATGTTAGGGCAGTTTGCATGGATGGAAATAGGTGGAAATATGATGTCAGCAAATCCAATTTCAAGAATCGAGGCTCAAAGGTGATCTCTCCCAAATGTAGAAATTTATCTCACTGACATAAAAATGGATCGCACACTATGGGAATTGGGTCACTTTGGCTATAAATTGGTCATGCAACTCCAAAGTTAGCACAAGTTTTTGGAGTCTTGAGCAAGTAGGTATTGTTTGTAGTGCATGAGACTTCCAGGTTGTGTTTTTGTAGAATGGATACACCCATACACCCGCAAAGTAGCAAGAGACGAATGGCTTTCCTAGGGTTCATTTCAGATCTTAGGTTTCATTCTATGAGCAAAATCCTAGGTTTCATGACTAATAATAAGGCTATATTCATGGTACTGGGTAGGGGTTTCCTAGCCTCTCTAATAGGTATAGAGTTAACTCGGGCATAACATCAAGGTTCTTAGCTTCATTACTAGACTTCGGGGACAAAGGTGAAGATTCTTCTTCTGTTACAAGAAGTCTTTAAGGAAGAATTCTTCACTTATGATATTGATGTTGTGGTCATTGTAAAATCGGGAGTAGGTATTTCCTTGTCTAATAATATTTCAAAAATGTAGTTTGGTGTAAGGTAGAAAAATAGTCGTTTCTGCTAAATATGAAGAAGAGAAGTTGACAAGGTATCAAAGGTGAGCAAGCACCGACAAAGAACTCCTAAGAAAATGGGTAGGGATATATGACATAGACACTTTACACTGGCTCGAAGAATTTGTGGAGTTGGTGTGTGGTGATGGCTTCTATGAGGAAACATGCAACAACAAAGGAAGATGGAGTTTTTTTAATTTTATTTTTATAATTTTGGTCTGCCCTGATGCTAATACTCTACTTTCTTGAAGGGGTGGCAATGGCTCAACATCATGAAAAAATATATCACGAATTAGAAGAAGGCAAGATAATGCTAATGCTTCTATAGTAAGGCAATTTGTTGGTTTTGCACTCACATACGTCACATATTTGATTACAGCTCTTGGTTCCATCATACACATAGTGTAATGCCCCGCCAAGGAACTCTTGGGAAAGAGGGTTAAACATACACAAGAATACATGGAATAATTTTCTTTTTGAAATATAATTGTTAACCATGCACATCATGCAATCACATAGAGCTTAAACCTCAAGACTAGGTCAAAAAGTTGCTACACAACACTACACTCATGGAAGTCTAAAGACAATTACTCCACTAGAAAAACCCATGGGAAATGCCCTCTAACACTTTGTACAAGGTTTACAAGGTGCTAAGACTCACCCAAGACCATCCCAAAAGTTTCAAAACAAGTAACTCGAAAAGATGGACCATTTTCTAGGTCCAAGGCGACACAGATGAGCCCAGTTAATGAGTGACTTGAACTCAAACACCTCAAAAACACACTAACTCATTTCCAAAATTTCCCAAACCTATCCCAAAATTTATGTGACTCCAATAGCTTTGCAATGCAATTAGAATGGTGTCAAACAGATACCCAAAGCTCCTAGAATATTTATTTTGATGAGCAATAGTCTTACAATTTTTACTATTGACGAATGTGTGATTTTTGGGCACTAGCATGTAGTTCATGCATCGTACTTCTACAAATGAGTCATTTTTCTATGCATGAGTCCATTTTCTATGTTGTAGTCTTGTGAGACTTGCAAACTTGCATTCTCACCTCTTTTGTGTGTTTATCTTGACTAGTGAGCTTCCCAACTTTATTGTAGGACCTCTATGGCACCCTAAAACCTTGGGTGAAGTCAAAATATAATTAAAATACTTGGATCAAATTATATTGATGAAAATATGTGGGGACAAGCATGCAAAATGTCCCTAGAATCACTAGGTGACTCCTACACACAAGGGTGAAATCGGGTGATTCCTAAACATAACCAATCCACCCTAAAGTGTCATAAACCAATCCTAATGAACAACAAAGAATCCAAATAAAATAAAATCCATAATTGGAAACTATGAGACACCCATTAGGTGGACTTAAATGGGCCCAAATCGACTCCAAATAAATCCAAACTTCATTAAACTACTCCAATACAATCAAGATCATAAGATAACATCGGGAGATGACTAAATCAATCCTTGAATCTATTAAAAACATGTTGGGGTTCATTTTAAAGCACCAATTGAAGTCTTCTTATGATAAGTACACAATAATTAACAAAGAACTTTAAAAATATAATTTGTATCTCATTCCAACATCATGGTTGCATGAAAACTGCCAACTACATAACTATAATATCACTAAATTACATCTTGTACAATGAGGAAAGGGAAGCAATGTGAATGTAAGAAATTTTCCTCCTTTCCTCAATGCACATTTTTAAGGAAGATGACTCAATAGGCTCAAGTAGGACTTAAGTACTAAATGGGTCAATGATCCTTCACTGTAATGAATGGGGATAAGCAGGATTTGAGGGAAAATGATATGATGATGCAAGATAGGAAGCTAAATAAGAAAATATAACTAGTTGCAAAAAATACAGATTGTCAGAAAATAGACAGACAGTTGTAATGACTTGAAAGTGGATCCAGAAGACTGTACTAACCTATAGTCTAAATCTAAAGTGGATATTGAGGGTACAGAATGTCTTGGGCATTCTATTCCTAGTTATTCTTCTTGAAACTTTCACGACAAATATAATAGATCCCGCACTTTCCAAATTAAGTCCCAATAGTTACGCTACCTAAATTCCCACACAGAAAAATGGGGAATATGTTGTGGAAAGGGGTTTGCCTTTGTCAAACCTTTGTTTAGGAATCAACCTTGAAAATGAAATGAAATTGCATAAAGTAAAGTATGTGAATGTAAAGGTGAATGTTAGATCTACCTTGTAAATGAATATACCTTCATGAACAAATATTGAGATCACACATATTCATGAAGATGCTTGTATTTTTCTTGAATTATAGTTGTTGAACCTTGGGATTTAGAAAGGAATCAAGGATGCCTTCACAAATGCATGGATCTATGAATGCCACTCCTAGATCTTCAATATTTTTATGTTTTATGAACACTTTCTATGGAGGAAGAATACATGTAAATGGAAAAAGGATCTTTTTTCTTGGTTGAAAACTCCTCTACTTGGCCATCATGGGAGAAGCTTGCTAAAATGGAGAAGATTGGCTTCAAAATGCCTTGGATTCTTGAGAATGCTTGAAACTTGAATGCTTCCCTTCAGATCTTGAACTTGATTGCTTGATCATGAATGCCTTATTGATAATGGATGTGGATACTAAAATGAGGACAGATAGGCCACTTATATACCTCTCACACATTTTAAAAATTCAAAAATCAGAGGAGGCCGACATGAGATCTAATTTCCCACTAAAACACTGTAACGAGGCCCAATTTGAACTTAAGGCCCATTGTAGGGGAACACAATGCCTTGGTTGTTGTGTTCCTAGGAACATAATTCATTGGGGTGTAATGTAGCTAGGAGAAAGTGCCAAAATTGAAATGGGGAGTCAAGGAGATAGAAAAGATGTCAAAATAAGGGGAGATAGATAGCTAGATCAAGCATAATGGACATGAAATCTTGAAGTCACTAAAATGGGGCCTAACTGAGCATCTAATTATAGGTGCTAAATTTTTAGGATGGTACACATCCTTCTTTGCATTGGAGTGTCCAATATATACAAATCATGAACAATTACAAATTTGAATCATTACATATACATTTAAAAGTTGTAATAATATAGAAGATAAGAGAAAGCATAAAAAGGAAGGTGGTGTGGTTTTCCTCCAAAGTCAATCACATACATGTCCACCAATCCCTAATGGTGATTGGAAACACCACCCAACCATGTGAAACCTAGAGGCCCACCCCACCATGCTCGAAGATAATCACACGACCCGAATAGTCACTCATAGGGGAATATAAGGCTCACACACCATCCAAGACATGAAGTATATGCACATCAAGATAGGTCAGTCATCATCACAAGAAAACACACACATTACAATGCAATGTCAAAAGTGGCATGATACAAAACATGAAATGACATAAGGTCACTACTCAATTCTAAACAAGGGATGGGTGTTAGATTCTTACAAGTGGGAAATTCATGATTTATCAATACACCAAGTTATTCTATACGAGCACTCAAGGCACACAAAATCTTTCACAATTATTTTTATATTAGGTACTTCCCCATTGTTTTATTTTGTAACACTTATATTAATTACTCTTTAATTATAACCTTAATACCACACACAATTTTGTGCACTAGTAACAATTACAACTTCACAAAATCATTCATATATCATAAGTTTACAATGTCATTTCCCAACATATAGATGACACACTCAATTGGTCATAATACCAAGAGGGTGGACCCTAAACGATCCCAAAAAATAAATTTATATATATAATATCATGATTCCACATGATAATATGAAGTTAAATTCATCAAATTCTACTTTTTAAGAAATGTCAAAATTGGACAAAACTCAGTCATGGAGGCCATCCACCATTGATGAACCTCCAAAAAGCACAAAATTTAAAACTCAAAAGATAAAAGATCTGGGAGAACCCATTTGTTCCCTGCTAAGAAACAACTCAAAAGTGCATTCAAATTCACATTTCATCAAACTATAAGAATTTGGGAAGCATATCCAATGTAACCCTTGTTTTCCAAATTTTAACATAATTTGACAAAAATGCTTCAAATAAAATTCTATAAAGAGAGGAAATGCTCTAGAATTCATTCTACAAACCATTTATAATTTATAGAAACCAATTCAAATGAGAAACAAGGAAGAAATCAATGATTCCTACATCAAGCTTGTTGAAACTTCAAATTTGGAAAGAATCCTTCACACACCAAGAGATGAAGCAAAATCTAAATAGTTGGTAGAATTCAATCCAACAAATCCTTCAAAACATTACCCATTAAATCTTTCTCAATAAATCTCTCACTCTAAGCTAAGACTCAACTTACTCTTGGAAGTCACAAAGGCTAAGAGGGAAACATATCACACATTAATCTTAAAACATATTTTACTCAACATCAAAGATATGCTTATTCCTAAAATCCATGCAATAAGATAAGACAATTTCCATGAAAATGGTTAGACATAATATATATACATCCAACTCAATTCATATCCTTACCAATTACTATCTTCTTAGCTTGATCTATCATTAACTCAAATGCAAATTCCACTTTTCATTAGTAACCCAACACTGTGCATGTACTATCTCAAATATGTATACAACAATATAAATCCATTCCCATGAGAAGGTTAGCCAACAATGCATTTTAAATGCAATTCCATTTACTATTAACTATAGATTTTTGGCATCATACATGATAGCATATTTACAATTTTCCATTCAACATTCATTCAAAATTCACATTTTACATAAAATAAATAGCAAGATATATTTTTTCTACTAATTTACAACTAACAAGAACACTAATACACACAATATAATTCAAAATACCATCATTTCATCCTTTTCAAGAAAAGTATACAAGCCAAATTATTTAATATACTTAAAAATATCATCACTTTTGATTATTTTCATCATTTGCAAGAGACATTCTTTCCTGATGTAATTTCAAATTTTCAAATTTCATAGATCACTACCACTCAAGGTCACGGAAATACATCAAATTTATACTTAACCAAGCATGATAATCCTAGTTTTACCATTAATATGCAATAATATACACATGAAAAGATGCATTTACGCATACATGAGCGGGCATGTCTCTTCAGACAAGTCCCAATGCTCTGGATAGAAAGAACATATCAATATGAGTCGGCATGCCTCTCTAGACAAGTATCGGTGCTCCATATCCCTACAAAACTCTCAGTGGCTTGATGGTGTTGGAACACACATGCATGCGATGAAACCCTCCATATAAGACCATTCTGCCTATCCTTTATTATGTAAGTTGTTTAGCCTCCAAAGAATAGTCACCACTCTAAGGCAAGTAGTGGATCCTAGCTGCATAATATCCTCACATACCCCCATCCTCAAGGTTTCCCTGTGTCTACTTCATTGTATACACTCAACCAAGTTTGTCTCACATGCCCCTAGAGATAAATCACATTACAACTCAAGACCAATATCTAAAAATAATAAAGATAAACTAACTTAGCCACCAAAGTACATAAATGAGAGAAGTAAAATCATCAATTTTCAACATTAAGGTAAGAAAAATCCATGAAATTTACAACAATAAATCAAATGTAACTACTTGAGCTACGTGCAATAAATCTCGCAAGTAGTGGCTAATTTTTTAAAGAAAATATAAACAAATTGTTGGTCCACACAAACAAAGATTAAAAAAATCATCATAAAGTGAACATTACATCACTATGTGACTACAGGTAGCCACCCAAAGAGGAAGGAGGGAAAAATTGTCTAGCTCTTGTGATGAGCTCCTCATGTGGTTTATAATGAGTGCACCAACCATATATCATGGAGCATACACCTTGGATACACTCTACATCACATTACAATATGACATGGCCATACACCAAGCAAAGAAGGAACACACTGGTTATATATCGCATGACAATGCACCTTGCAAAGAAAGAAGGCACAAGTCACACCCACATAGTAATACCTCATGGAGAAAACACATATAGGCTATCATTGTAGCTAGAGGTATACATGGCTAGGGCCCACCCATATACCTGTCAACACCTGAACAACCAAGCAACCATGGGTACCCCTCTTTAAGCATGCAAGCATCTTCCTATCACTCTGCATCAAGTAGTAATACATAACATGCATTAACTATGCCTTCATGTATCTATGTATGCAACATTATCTCCTTAAGCTCGACTCAATACCATCATAAAAATGGCATCACCTCCAACACTATGTCAAAACAACAATGTTGTTTGGCATTATGTATCTAATGCATCATGTTAGAACATATGCGAATACATTATCTATCACAACATGGGTAAAATAATCTCCCTCCACATGCTAGATCACATAAAAACACATATATCTATGAAATGTCAATAATCATATGTTTTCCAACACTATACTCAATAATTGTGGGGATATGGATAAGCACATATGAACCACAAAAATTGATCTATTGTAAGGGGAAATAGTGAGTCTTTCCTCAACTTAGGGGAAGAAAAGGTCATTCTTTGTGTCACCATCATGTGTACACTAGTCTTTCAATATCAAGGAACTTTGTTGCTGCTACTACCCCTCCACATATTGACTTATCACAACTTGTGGGTTGGCACTCAGTAAAGTAATAAACAAGAAAGCAACACATAAATGGTACAGTTCTCCCTTACTCGTATGAAAACATAACATCCACAGATGGGTACATACTCACCATCTCATGGGCACATATTGCAAGTATTGGCTATTCAAAACACTCAACATAAGCATTGCTATTGGATGTTCACATTCACTGGGAGTACTTTTCCAATTGCATAATCATTACAATGATAGAACATTAATTATTTTCATATAAATACTGAAAATTAGAATCACATTTTAATTACAAGTACTCCCAATCATCCATGATATTCCTCTTTCTAGGAGAACATCATACATCATTCATAATTTCTAATTCCATATTTTCACAAGTCACTTGCCCATCATAACCAAGTTAGGTACCATTGACATGCTCATAATAAATTTCACTTTTACTTTCACATGAGAATATGCCAACTTATACACACACATATCAAAACTTATCTCTTCTCAATACATGAGATTATAATATCTAACCCCAAGTTTATTCCAATAATGCATAAGGAAACCATAGATTAATTGTACATCATATAGATTTTAATCTCATCAAAGAATTCATTGAATGAACACACATTTATATATTCTAGTTAAAAAATATAAATAATTTATACTTCATATCATATGCAAATCAAAACTCTTCTCTTTTAAATGCACAAGATACCAATATTTATCAACATGATAATTTCATTAACCCATAAGGAAGTCCATCATTTAATGACATGTTATACGAATATTTATTAAATGAGGACATAATTCCAATTCCCAATTAGGAAATATAATCATATCACTACTTAACATACCTATTTGATCATACATAGCATTTACGTTTCATCAAAATGTATTCAATTGTCACCAAATAAGGACATGTGATTTCCCAATTCAAAGGGACATAAAGAGATTTCTTTTTAACTCCATACAATGGATCAATTCTACCACATTTTTAATATTTGCATCTTATAAAATATATTGGTTCAATCATTTATGAGAGTTCCTAATTTTACCAATGCAATGGAATTTCTATCACACTTACTCATGCATCCAAGTCACAAATGTAATTTGGGGACTTGGGTCCTTTACCCAAATATTTCCTCTAATCGTGACCTTCTCTTCATAAACACTTAATGGTTCAAATATTACAATTTGCATAACTAACTATCATCTTTTTATATCATACATTAAACAAAGAGGAGAGAGAGAAAGAGATATTTATTTCCATTTCAAGAAAATGTTAATAAACAAGGCCTAATATTTAAATTTCACAATCCACAATAAAATAGATCAATACACACTCATTTGAGAAAATACTTCCCTTCACTACTCATTGTGGGAAAACATTCATCATTTGACATGACCCGAGACACTTAAACATGAATCCATCCCAATACATCATCCTCTACATGCATGGAATCACATGAAATTTTACCCTAATCTATAAACATGATGACTCATACATCCAATATATATTTTCATTTGATGAGAACTAAGAATCACAAAAATCACTCAAGACCACATAATGCCACATAGATTCCATTCAAAAATTGCTCACAACAAAAGGGCATATCACACAAAATTAATTTTTTAATCACTACTAAAAATCATTTGAATAAATAGACATTGTCTAGAAACTCTTAAACAATCAACATAATCAATCATATATCTCTAGAATTCATTAAACAATAGCCAATACCAAATAATTTATAGGGCCACTTGTTACCAATTCATCAATTACTAGAAACAAGGTGATATAGCACAAAGAAAGAATATATACAAAGTCAAAAAGATAATCATAATCCAAGAAGAGGATGCACAAAGAATACACACCCAAACTATCTCCAAGGTCTTCATGACCCTCCAAAAGCATGAATAGAAAAGGGAAAGCAAGGGTAAGTTAGGAAAACTTAATGTCACCTACAACCCACAAACACAATAAGGCCTACTATGCCTACCAAAAACTAAGTACACAAGGAATAAACGATTCTCAACCTCAAGAGACTCTCAACCAAGGTCAGCTCTCAAACCACATGGATAAAGGCAAGGCCTAGGAGGAAACTCATCCACAAATGAAGAATATGGGTTGGTAACCTCAACCCTCAAATGACATTCTAAGGGAAAAAAATAAAAATCATGACTAACTCTCCACAACAAGAAGACTACAACAAAACCATGAGAAGAAACATTAACTAGAGATCACAATGCTACAACATGGGCTCTAATACCAGATGTAACACCCTGATAAGGAACTTTGGTGAAAGAGGGTTCAACATACACAAGTATACATGGAACAATTTTTTTTTTGAAATATAATCATTAACCATGCACATCATGTAATGACATAGAGATCAAACCCCAAGACTAGGTCGAACAGTCACTAAATGACACTACACTAGTGGAAGTCTAAAGATAATGATTCGACCAAAAAAACTTGTGGGAAAGGCTAGTGCATGGGAATCCTTAGAGACATTTGGTGTCATGGTGATTTTTGAGTTTTTTTTGTTTTTTTTAGAAAATAAGGTCATTAACAACCATTTGGGTCATGAAAGACTATTTTTGCATGTTTAGATGATTATTTTTCAAATATATTTAAAAGTTGCAAAAATGTTGTCAAGATGCAAAAAAATATTGTCAACTGTTGTCAAAAGTTATCATCTTTGTAAACTAAGATTTTAGAGGGAAGTCATAAATTTGTGGAGGTTATAAATTATATTATAAAGGAATGTATACATGAAAATAAAGTTTGGAGAGGAATGGAATGAGAAAAACCTTTAAAATTGTACATATTTTTACTTGTATTTCTCATGCGTACAATCTGAATTTTAGTTAGTACAAACTTGTGCAAATTTGTACACACTAGTGCGAATTTGTATAGAATAGAAATTGATTGGAGGAGTTTAAGGATGTTTCTATCTTTCTAATAGTTTTGGTTTGAGCCATTTTCATTGAGTTTATTAGAAGATATTCTATTTTTTGTGATGATAGGTTAAAACCCTGGCTAGGGTTTCTAGAGATAAAGTTTAAATCATAGCACAAAAAAATTTCTTGAAAATTGGTGTGGAGATATATTCAAACATCATCTACAATCCCTTCAATTTTAAGTGTTTTATGGTGTCTTGCATGAATAGTGTTTGACTGTCCTTAGAAGAAAATGTATGATAGTGTAAATAAGACAGTGAGGGTACGGTTTGAATGAAAAAATACCATAATGTGTAATGAATATTCAGAGGGTTGTTTTTATAAGTCTTGTGGGTCTTTGTTTAAAATATTGGAACAAGGTTGTATGTTTGTTTTCTCTTTGACTACAATGTTGTCTGCTCTATATTAACAAGTTAAAGAGTGTTGTCTCAATGTATTGTTGCATTGTTGTAGGTCATAAAAAAAAAAAATCTATGCTCATTTATGCCATATAAAAAAAATCAACTCCATTTGAGATGTTTGATTCAAGTATGTCCAAAGATTCCCAAGTAGGCCTAATAGTAGTGGCCTAGGGATGAAGGCCTAGGTATACCCTTGAAGTGTTAGTTGAATGGTTGAAGAAAACTTGGTTAAAAACATTATTTACAGTTCTTCCTCTACATCAAAGGCCCTATAACACTGTATACAAGGTGTATGGGGTTCTAAAACTCACCCAAGACCCTCCTAGAATATTTGGAACTTAACTTGAAAAGCTAGACCATTTTTTAGGTCCTAGGTGTCATAGATGAGACATGTTAAGGAGTGAATTAAAATAAAATTCCTCAAAAAAATACTATTTATAATTTCAAATCCTTCCCAAACATATACCAAAATTTCCATGACTCTAATATGTTTGTAAAGCAATTGGAACATGGGGTCAAATGAACACCCAGAGCTCCCTAAATCATCATTTTCTTAAACAACAGTTTTACAATTTTCACTATGGAAAAATGCATTATTTTTGGACACTATAATTGTCCATTTTCCATGATTGTGTCCCATTTATGTGCAGTACATATCTTTGAGACTAGCAAACTTATGTCATCATCCCGTTTTTGCATGTTTGTCCTAACCAATGAGATTCCCAACTTCACTGTAGGACCTATAGGACACTCTAAACCTTTAGGAGAAGTAAAAATACAATTGAAATTCAAGCATTGAAATATATTGATGAAAACACATGGGGATAGGCATACAAAGTGTCCCCAAAGTCACCAGGTGACTCCTACACACAAGGGTGAGATTGCGTGACTCCCAAACACAACCAATCCACCCTAAGCTTCCCCAAATCAATCATAGTTAATATGGAGGAGTTAAATAAACTAAAAAACATAATTAGACAATATGATACTACCATTAGGTGGACTCAAACAAGCCTAGATTGACTCCAAATAGCTCCAAACTTCACTAAACTACTCCATTACAATCAAGATCATAAGATAGCATTGGGAAATGACTAAATCAATCGTTGAATCTATTAAAAATATACCTAAGTTAATTTTAAAGTACCAATTTAATCCTTCCTATAATAAGTACATGAATCTTCAATAACAAGGAACTTAAATAAGGACAATTCGTGTTGAATTATAGTACTATGGTCAAATAAGAACTACCAACTATAGAATTATAATATATGTATTACATCTTTCTCCACATTGGATTATCCAATATAAAAATAATAAAGCACTACAAATTTGAATATTTACATATGCATTTACAACTTATAATAATTTAGAAGAGAACAAAGAGGGTGAAAATGAAGGTGGTGTGATTGTCCACCAAAGTTGATCACATGCATGTCCATTGGTCCCCAAGGATTGTTGCAATACCACCCAACCATGTGGAACTCAAAGGCCCACCCCACCATGCTTGAAGATATTCGTGTGGCCTAGACACTCACTCATAAAATACAAGAGGAATATAAGGCTCACACACCACGCAAGACATGAAGTATATGCATTAAGCCAGGTCAATCATCATCGCAAGAAAGCCCACACATAGGCATTTATAATACCTTCTTTTTGTGGTTGGGTTGGAGTGGCACTACACATAGGCTCAAAGGTTGTATGTAATTAGGGTCTTTTGATACTACCATATGAACGATGTTTTTCACTAGTGATTGTTAGTGATAGATTAATGTACTTGATATGCACATATGCAAGCACTAGCATGTAATTATATGTTAATGCAAATGCAAGGTGTCCCAAAACATATAAATATGTTTAAGCATTACTAGAAATTCCATGATGCCTATCACATTTTTTGGAGAAAATAATAACAATAAAAGTTTAGTTTTTAAATGTAATCATGTTATTATAAAATAGATTTGAATATTTAAAAAAAATTATCATTTTTTCATTAAAATATAAAAGATAGATTTTAATATAAAATATAATATTGATTCGTATAGGTTTTAATTATATCATTAGTTAAATATAAATAATATATTACATCAAGTTCTAAGTTTTAGCCCACGTCTCAATGATAATCAACAAAACCAAGATTTAGATGTTTTAGATCTTGAGGATATAACTCAGATTTAGATTTGTGCCCTCTTAAAAAAGCTCACAAAGTTTTGATCCATAAAGATTCCCTTGTTTGTAGGGACCTTATAGAGATTTTTTGACAAGATAGAGAAATTGATCTATACAAAGAAATTTTCTACTTCTCAAACTATTTCTCCATTAAGACCACCTCTACAAAAATATATTATTCAAGAAGGTAGATAGAATTTTAGGATAAGGAAAATAAAGAAAATATTTTAATCTACAACAAAAATTTCTTCCATCTCAAAACATTTGTTTGAGAGGTTACTCTTCAAACTCATATTTATTACCTAAAAAATAAACGATCTAGCCTTAGGCATTCAATTTCTTTCCAAAAATGGTAAAAGACAAAGATAGAACACAATAAGTTAAAGAATTCTCACAATATTTCTCTAATTCTAAAGAAGGAAAAAATAATTAAAGTGATTTTATCCTCTTATATATTCATGAATTATTTGATAAATATATATTTGACAATATGGTGGGTGAGCTAGTTCTCAAAGCCAGTGAATAAATGGCTAAGAAAATAGAATATTAGATCATCAATGAGAGTCCTAAATGTGATTTTGATAAGACCCTTTCTATTCACCAGCTAGATTTTTTGAAGAGACATAAGGATATTTTATCCCCGTCTAAAAGGTAAAAGGATCAACCTCCTAAGAGAAAGAAAACTAAAGAGGAGATTCCAACAGGTATCCATTCTACACTAGACCAAAAAGTACACCAAGGAGAGTGTACCACTCTGTGAAGGTGTAATGAAGATAATGTCTTTGAACATTAGAGGTATCAATGAACTTAATAAACAACACTTCATTAAATCATAGATTTATGTTAGTGAGATAATCTTGGTACTACTTTAAGAAACTAAAAAATTTGAATCTCAAGGTGAGTCGATCTTTAAAGGTTGGAAAGACTATCTGGCTCTCATGGCACCATCCTTGGGTGCTTCTAGTGAGTTAGATGTTCTATGGAATGAATATAAAGTAAATATTGCTAAAATAAAAGCTAATCCTAATTGGATGTTAGTTCAAGTATCTCATTTTGACTATAAATTCATGCTCATTATGTCTATAGTCCTTCCTCCACAATTAGAAAGAAATTACTATGAGATCCTTTATTAAAAAAAATTAGATTAATTGCAAGATAAAAAGGTTATCATAGGAGGAGACTTCAATGTAATTTCATATCAAACAACTCAATGTGATTGTTTGATTGAGCCACATAAAACAACTCATTAGACAAGGAACATTATTCGCTTTAACAAACATTTTTTCCATGAAAGAGGATCTACAAGAAATATTGAAAATAATCACTGAGGAGATTATTCAAAATGGTATGACGGCTAGTTCTCACAAATGTAAAAAAGTTGCAAAATAAGCAAGAAGAGGTTTGAGCAAGAGAGGAAATTTATTGGCATCAAAAGTATAGGGAGCTTCAAATTAAAAGATGGAGACCACAACATAAAATTATTTTTTTCTTCAATAAAAATGAAAAGACATGTAAACAAAATCTTCCAAATTAAGTCCATTCAAATGGAAATATGATTACATATTTATAAAAAGTCCAAGAGGAACTCATGAAGTTCTACTCAATTTTTTTGTCCCATTACAAGCAATATAATGAGAGATTTTTAGAACAAGTTGAATCTGAAATCTTAGATTGCATTAAAAAATTGATGTATAAGAGGAAAATCTTTGATATATAAGAGGAAAATCTTAGTCTTGTTAAGCCTTTCACTTTGGAAGAGGTAAAAAATCATTACATATAGACAAGGATCTAGGTTTGGATGATAAAGAAACTTAAAAAGGTTGAGGTTTTATTAGTTTTGATATTTGGGGAGCCTTGGAAGAGTTGAGGAGGAAAGAAAAAATGCTAAAGAAATTTAATATAACATGCATTTGTCTCATTCCAAAGAGTAATAATCCTTCATCATTTTCTGAATATAGACTAATCTCTCTTTGTAATACCATTTAAAAAATATTTACAAATGTAATTTCTTTAATACTTGCTAACATTATTCCAAAAATTATTTTAAAGGAACAAGGGGGTTTTCTTCTAGATAAATAAATGGTAGAAGGATCACTTATTGCACATGAGATGATTCATGTACATCCTTAAAATCAACATTATGGAAATGATAATCACGCTTGAGGTTATAAAAGAATATGATAGAGTCAATTGGAGATTTATTTTAAAAGTTCTTCAAGTTTTAGATTTTCAAATTAATGGTGTAAGCGGGTTCTTTCTTGTATGTTAGGTGAAAATATTTCAATATCAGTCAATGGTAGTTCATGTGGTTTCTTCTCCTCCACTCATGTGGTGTACCAAGGAGATCCCTTATCACCTTTTTTCCTTATTGTACTAGTAGAAGCTCTAAGTAGATCCATATGTTGGAAACTACAATTGAAAAAATTGTTATATTGTCATTGATGTCAAACCTTAACTGGTGAGACAATTTCTATCCAGTAAAGTACCATATCTTTTGATTGATGAAGAGGAATTGAAAAGAGGAGATAACAAGAAGACCTAGTGGAGAGGTTGAGTTATGAAAAACTACAATGGGTACTTGATTAGTTGGCACATTGGCAAGGTAATGTGGTGTTTACCTATAACACTAAGTGAAGAAGTCAGTTGTTTTAAAGCATAGAAGAAATGAGGAAAGAAAGTATGAAAGCTTAGGCTTAACAGAGAAAAAGAGTAGATGATTAAGGAACTTATGTTTAAGTCGAGTGATACTAGTGTTGACCGAGCGCCAATATAAGCTGAGAAAATATAGTGTCGACCGAGCATCATTAATTACCAAGTATCAGATAATAACCTAGCGAAGATAGTAATTGCTGAGAAGAACAATTTTAGTGATGATCAAGTTATCCAGTGAAGACCGAGAAGAAGAACACAGTGATGACCAAGTGTCACTATTTTACAGTTTATGAATATTTTGAGATCCCCAGCCGACATAGTTGAATTCTTGGAATATGTAAAATGTGTTGAAGATAAGGATGAATGACCTGGAGTATTTAATGCATGGTAAACCATTTTTATGCATGGATTCAAGGAGAATTTTTAAGAAGTATCTAGAAGGATAAGAAGGAGAACAAAATGTTAGAAGGATTCGATGAATCTAACCTAAACCTAAGATCTATGGAAATGATTAAGTGGAAAAATATTAAGCTACCTAGTTAAGGAGGTATACAGATGACCTAATTGTCAGTTATGCATAGAGGTTGACTCTGTTGATTGGCAAACCTAAGAAGAAGGCTGAGAAGAGTTGTGAAGAGATGAACAGAGTTGTGAAATGATGATTTCTTGAAGGGATTTCCAAATAGATCAAAGATGGAGATGATAATAAAGGCCAGTCAGTCAATCATCATATGAGCTACATTGGATATGTATTTGCAAAGTGAGTTGTATGTTTCAAATCAAACCTACTGTTACTTTCTAACTATTGTATCAGTTGAAATCTTTTAATCAAGGTTTACCTAACAATCATTTGTAAATCCTTTAATCAAGGTGACATTTTAATGGGATGTTCCTAAGTCATCTAACAAGGCCAATCCTACCAGGGTGATTAATTTTTTTAACAAGGTCACACCTAACAGTGTGTATTGTAACCTTTAACAGGGTTGGATCCTCACAGAGCTCATTTTAGAAGAGTAAAAATTTGGTAGCATGTTACTATTGGTTTTTCCTAAATTGAGTTTCCATGTTAAATCCTAGTGTTGTACTTGTGTGAATTTTATTTGATGTGTTTTAAAGTTAGCAGTTTTATATTCTGCAAGTTGATTACTTTTAGATAGTGGACTGCAAGTTTATGTTACTAGCTATATGTTATAGAGACCGAGTGGATAGTTGAATAGATCTAAGTTGTTTGAAGTGTTTAAAAGTTCAATTGGTACATTTGGACCTGAGGATAATTGATTCTCCCTCTCCCCCCTCTCATTTATTCTAAAATTATTATAACAATTGGTATCAGAGCTTGGGGTGCTTGTAAGGAAAAGTTTGAAGGTACTTGAAGCTAAAGATCAAGATGTAGAAAAAGGAGGTACCAAAGCTGAACAAGGAGAACTTCCCTGCATGGAAAATTTTGATGAAGTTACACCTAGTTAAAATTGGTGATGCAAAAAAATACTATGTGGAACATGAATACATAACAGTACCGACACCTTTGACAACCCAACAAATGAAGGAAAAGAAAGAACATAATCAGGCAATGTTGGAGATTGCATCAGCCCTAAGTTATCCTGAATTTGAAGACATCAAGGATTGTACCAATGCAAAGAAAATGTGGGACACACTGACAACTATCTATGGTGCAGACATAGCTATGCCAAGAGGAAAATCTGAAATCTTGAGAGGTAAGTTTGATGAAATGAGAATGTTAGAAGGTGAGACTATTGTTCAATATTGTGCCTGAGTTAAGGAGGTTGTGAAAGCTATTAGAGGAACTAATGGAAATATTGATGATGAAATTGTTATTAGCAAGGTTTTGAGAACCCTACTTCCTATTTATGCTATTAGAGTTTCTGCAATCCAAGAACTGAGATGTTCTCCTAGTAACAACTTAACTTTGGAAGGTCTTGTTGGTAGACTTACTACTTTTGAATTATCAATTTTTGATAATTTCACTACTCATGGTATTGAATCTACATTCAAATCTCAATTGGTTCTTTAAAATTCTAAGAAAGGAAAAGAAAGATGTGTGAATAGTGACAATAACACTTTTGATGATGACCTTGATGATCTTGAGGAACTTATGGCTAGAAGACTACCTAGGGGAAATGGAAAATTCAAAGGTAAACTTCCTATAATTTGTTTCTCATGTAAAAAAGTTGGTCCTACTGCGACAAGATGTCCTGACAGGAATGACAACGATGAAAGAAGGGAAAGCAAGTACAAAGACAAAAGGGATGACAGAGATTACATAAGGTATAAGGACTACAAGGATAAAGGTAAGAAATCTTATTATATTGCTAAAGAAGAAACTGACAGTGAATCTGATGAGTCTGATGATCATGATGTAGAAGTTTTTTATGTTTCTATGAAAGATGATTCTGATGAAGATGAGAAGACTACACTTATTTCATATGTGAGTAAAGGTGATAGATGGATAATTGATAGTAGTTGCTCACATCACATGACTGGTGATAAAAGTAAGTTTGAAACCTTAAATTATTACAATAGTAGCAACATTAAGTTTTTTAATGATGCACCATGTCTTGTGAAAGGAAAAGGATCAATAAGATTGACTGATAAGATCATATTTGATAATGCTTATTGGGTTGAAGGACTTAACTATAACTTGTTGAGTGTTGCAAAGTTGAACAGTTCTAGTTACCAAGTTGAATTCCATCACAAAAAGGCTAAGATATTTGATGCCATTGGTGAACTAATTGGAAGTGAAGAACAAACAAGAGGTAATTTGTTCTATCTAGACCTATCTGATGAGACATGTTTGTTTGCACAATTTGATGATGTACGGTTATGGCATAAGAGGTTGTGTCATGTGAACTTAGATGATTTGGTAATAATTAGTAAGATGAAAAGAGTAAGAGGATTACCAATATTAAAGAAACCTGATAATGTGATGTGTAAGCAATTTCAATTGGGAAAAATGGAAAAGTCTAGTTTCAAGAGCAAAACATATACTTCTGGTGATATTTTGGAATTCATTCATACTGACCTTTGTGGACCTATTAGAGTGCAAAGTTACTTTGGTGACAAATATTTCATTATTTTTTTTTATGATTACTCTAGAATGATGATTGTGATGTTTCTTAAGGAAAAATATGTTGCCTTTTAGTTGTTTAAGTGGTATTTGGAAAAGGTTAAAAAAGAAATAGGTAAAAGCTTGAAATGTTTGTGATCTGATAGAGGAGGAGAGTTCATATCTAATGAGTTCAACATATTCTATATTGATAAAGGAATAAAGATATATATGTCTACACCAAGGACCCCTCCATAGAATGGTATAGTAGAAAGAAGGAATAGATCAATCATGGATTGTGCTAGAACACTGATGATAGAGAAAAATGTTGCACAAAAATACTGGAGAGAAGTTGTAAGTACAACTACTTATACCTTGAACTGAGTACAAGTTAAGAAAGGTACAAATGATACACCTTTTGAGTTATGGTATGGTTATGCACCTAATGTGAAATACTTTAAAGTCTTTGGAAGCAAATATTATATACTCAAGGACAATAGGAATGGAAAACTTGATGCTAAAAGTGATGAAGGCATATTCCTAGGTTATTCCACTAAGAGAAAAGCTTAAAAGTGTTTGAATTTTAACACTAACAAAGTTATGGAAAGTGTAAATGTTAGAGTTGATGAATATGCAAAAAAGAATGAAATTGAATGCAAGAAGGAACCTAAAGATTTTATGCAGTCAAGGATGGTGGATCCAATGAAGGATAGTCCAAACCTTGCAGGCAATAGAATTACATAGTGGAATACTCAACACAACAGACAACACCACAAATGTTTCAAGTAATTTGCATTAACATGCCCGGCTATAAGGCCTTCCGGGTTAGGGCCAATTACAAAATGAAACAATTCTGCAAGATCCACAACCAGATCCAATACAATCTCATCTAGTCTAGCTCTGAAGACAATCAGAAGCTAATGGAAACCCTAAGGCAGATCTAAAATTGAGCTCGCAAGCCTCCAAGAAATCTCCTTGTTCTCAAGTATGCAAACCCCTAGCTCTACTACAAATGACTATCAGATTACAATTTGATCTGCAAGAACATCAAGAACTTTTCCACAACTTCACTCTCAAGCTATGCATCTGACGTTCAAATCTTCTTTGATGTCTCAACTCTTCAAATATACCAAGTTCTTCCTTTTTCTCCCCACTAAACATCTACCCAAGCCCTCCTTAAATACTAATCATCAGCCACAAGTCGACTGGATGAAACCCTTAACTCCCCAAAAAAAAAATTTAAATGCCATACAAGTTGGCTTACAAATGTATACAAACATTTAATTCTGCATGTCAACCCAAGATAATTGCTACCAACAATTAATTCACCAAGTCGGATCAACAAATCACACAAAACTCTAGTTGGTAAGTCAGAACTACCAAGCGACAGTAAAATTACCAATCACACCAGGCATCACCGAGCACCAATGTCGATCGAGCACTGCAGGCATGAATGAGAAACAATTTCACTGAGTGCCAGAGACAACCAAGTTCCTTCGGTGACCAAGCTTCCTTCAATGACCCAGACTGTTGGTCAAGGCTATAACTGAGTAAAACCGGCCAAAATACAAACACTCCATGCAGTTTTACCGAGGACACAGAATGCCCTACCTTAACCTTGGATGCCCCTACATCAAACACCCCAAGTTCCAAAAGATGTTCATATGTGAGAAGAACATCTTTTAGGATTCAGCACGTAAATTCCGAACTGGTTCTTCACATACAAGTCCTCCACCTTTTCTACTTGCAAAGTCTTCCACTTCAATTTCCTCTGTCTCTTCAAGTCTTTTCTTGACAATGTACAAGTCGGTTCTTCATACTGATCATTCATTTTCTCAGGATCTATAATCTCAACTCGGCTACCAATACTCAGGCTTCTTCTACCGAGCGTTGTATCCATCAAAGGCATCAGTGAGAACTTCCTATCATTCTTCTCAATAGTAAACGCATTCCTTAAACAGTCATAAATAGCTCTGCAATCATATTGCCAAGGTCTACCAAGCAATATATCACAACTATTCATCTTCATAATGTCACAAAGCACAAGATCCTTGTACTGGCCAATCTGAACATCAATGAAGCATTGTTCTCTAACTTCCAAAGCATGAACATCTTGTAACCAACCAAGCCTATAAGGACAAGGATGTTTCATTCTCTTCGAACCAAGTTTCTGAACCAGGTCCTCAGCAACAAGGTTATCAGTACTACCACTATCAACAATAACATCACAGAGTTTACCTTCAGTCTTGCATCAGGTCCTAAACAAGTTACTCCTTTGACAAGGTTCATCCTTTGTACCAAGCAATGTTCACTGAAGAAGCAAGTTCTTTGATTCAGGTTCATTCTGAATGTTCTCATTCATCATAGTAGTTCGTCGGTCAACCTTCTTCTATGTGCATTCAAAAGAACAGTGTCCTTCCTCCCCATAGTTATAGCAAGTACCCTTAAAGATAACTCTACCTATCTTCTTCTTTGGCTCCATAGGTTTCTGTTCATATTCTGCATCAGTTGGTTTCTCCTTCACCAAGTGATCAATCTTTTCTTTCCCTTGGGAGTTACTAGGTTGTTTCCTTTTCAACTTATCTTCTGCCATCAGAGCATACTGATAAGCATCTTCAACAGAATCAATCTTCAGCATACCAAGCTCATCCTACATATTGAATCTCAGACCATTCACGTACCGAGCTACCTTTTCCTTACCAAGCTCTCGGTGTCTAGACCGAATAGTAAGTTTGTAGAACTCCTCAGTATAATCTTCAACAGACAAATCCTTCTATTTCAGATTTTGCAGCTTCTTAAACAAGTCAAGCTCATAGTCAACTGATATGAACTTAGCTTTCAACTTAGTCACCATCAATCTCCACCGATTGATCTTTGTTTCACCTTCATCTTCTCGGTCTCTCTATAGTTCCTTCCACCAAAGAGCAGCATGTCCTTTCAACTTTGTCTGTGCTAATCTCACCCAAAGAGGATCTTCAATTTCTTCCAACTCAATGAAATCTTCAAGTTCACCAATCCAATCAATCATATTTTCGGGCTTCAAAGTACCAAAGAAAGTAAGAACTTCCATTCGGTAATTACTAAATCGAGCAGCAGATCTAGGCAACCGAGCAGTTCTGTCTTCACCAGATCTGTTCCTCCAGTCATCACCACTAGATCTAGCAGTTTCAAAGTCTTCAAGAGCTTCTTCATAGCCATCCTCAATACCAACATTCTAAGGTATACCAGCAACAGTTCTCATGATCTCGGTGACCATATCATTCTTCATCAATTCCATCTCAAATATGAAATCTGATTTCACCTTCTCTATGATCTGGGATTCAACAGTATCACAAAGATCTAAAATAACTCTAGGGTCCAATCTTCTCAGAGGCATCCTTAAAGATAAGAGAAACCCTTTGCAACAAACCCTCACTGACCACCTTGTGACAATTTCCAAGTTGCAACAAGTCAAATCTCAACCTGCAATCTTGTAAACAACTAGGGCACAATTTCACAAGTTCAGTGCTTCAGATTTTTAGTTCAAATTGTGCACAATCTCTACTCCAATAAGATCAACTTCACAAGATCATCCTTGCTAGGTCAAGCTTCTGCTTCAACAAGATCAAACTTTCTCTCCAACAGGAAAAAACTTTTGCTCTAATACCACCTTATGCAGTCAAGGATGGTGGATCCATTGAAGGATAGTCCAAACCTTGTAGCCAATAGAATTATACAGTGGAATACTCAACACAAAAGACAACACCACAAATTTTTCAAGTAATTTTCATTAACATGCCCGGCTGTAAGGCCTTTCAGGTTAGGGTCAATTGCAAAATGAAACAATTCTACAAGATCCACAACCAGATCCAATACAATCTCATCTATTCTAGCTCTGAAGACAATCAGAAGCTGATGGAAACCCTAAGGTAGATCTAAACTTGAGCTCGCAAGCCTCCAAGAAATATCCTTTTTCTCAAGTATGCAAACCCCTAACTCTGCTACAAATGACTATCAGATTACAATCCGATCTACAAGAACATCAAGAACTTTTCCACAACTTCTCTCTCAAGCTATGCATCTAACATTCAGATCTGCTCTAATGTCTTAGCTCTTTGAATCTACCAAGTTCTTCCTTTTTTTCCCCCCTAAACATCTACCCAAGCCCTCCTTAAATACTAATCATCAGCCACAAGTCAGCTGGATGAAACCCTTAACTCCCCAAAATAAATAATTAAATGCCATACAAGTCAACTTACAAATGTATACAGACATTTAATTCTGCATGTCAGCCCAAGATAATGGCTACCAACAATTAATTCACCAAGTCGGCTCAACAAATCACACATAACTCCATTCGGTAAGTCAAAACTACTGAGCGACAGTAAAATTACCGAGCACGCTAGGCATCGTCGAGCACCAGTGTCAACCAAGCACCATAGGAATGACCGAGAAACAATTTCATCAAGCGCTAGAGACTACCGAGTTCCTTCAATGACCGAGCTTCCTTTAATGATCGAGGCCATCGGTCAAAGCTGCAACTGAGTAAAACCGGCCAAAGTACAAACACTCCATGCAGTTTTACTGAGGACACAGAATGCCCTGCCTTAACCTTGGATGCCCCTGCATCAAGATTATAGATCATTCATATACATGAATCAAGAAGAGCCTTGCAATTTATCTGAAACAGAGATATAAAATGAACCAGAAGTGAATTTTCAAGATGAACCTGGAGAAAAAGAAGAAGAAGAAGAAAGGAGACCAAAGCCTACATTAGCACAATATGTGAGAAGACATCATAAACCAAATCAAATCATTGGAGCAAGAGATTCGGGAGTCATGAAAAGAAGTAAGTTGAAAAAAAAAACATGCTTGTTATGTGAATTTGAGCCTAAACCAATGAAAGATGCTTTGGAGAATGAAGATTGGATCATGCAATGAATGAAGAAATTGAGAAAATAGAAAAGAACAAAACCTAGACACTAGTACCTAGACCAAAGGACAAGAATGTTATTGGAACAAAGTGGGTATTCAAAAATAAGTTGAATGAACATGGAAAAGTCACAAGGAACAAAGATTGATTGGTATACAAAGGATGTGCACAAGAAGAAGGCATTGACTATGGGGAGACATTTTCCTCAGTTTCTAGATTAGAAGGAGTTAGAACTCTACTTGCATATGCAACTTACAAAGGATTCAAAGTGTATCAGATGGATGTCAAGTCTTCATTTCTGAATGAAACACTGGAAGAAGAAGTATACATTGAACAACCATAAGGTTTTGTTGATCCAAGCAAGAGGAACATGGTATGTAAGCTACACAAAGAATTGTATGGATTGAAACAAGCCCCTAGAGCATGGTATGAAAGATTACATAATTACTTGGTCAAAATTGGATTTGTAAGAACAAATGACAACAACAATATGTACTTGAAGACTGAAAAAGGTAAAGGGATACTGTTAGCTAAAATATTTATTGATGATATCATATTTGGAAGATAAGATGCACTATGTCAAACATTTGCAAATGAGATGAAAACTGAATTTGAGATGTCTATGTTTGGAGAGATCAAATTATTTGTTAGTTTGCAAGTTTATCAGATGAAGAAAGGTATCTACATCACTCAATCTAAATATATCAAGGAGATACTAAAAACCTTTGGCATGGAGGACTCTAGACTAGTAAGTACACCTATGGCTACTAGATAGAAACTATTAAAGAATGATGATACAGTTGAAGTGAATCAAACCTTGTATAGGTTAATAATTGGAAATCTACAATATGTTATTCACAATAGACCAGATATTGCATTAGCAGTTGGGATTTTTGCAAGATTTTTTGCAAATCCTAAGGAGAATCACATGATGGTAGTAAAAAGGATACTAAGATATCTAAAAGGAAGAAAGGATTATGGACTGTATTACAAGAAGAATGACAAGTTTGAACTAAAAGTTTATACTGATGCAAATTGGGAAGGAAATGTGGATGATAGAAAGAGTACAAGTGGTGGTGCATTATTTTTAGGAAAGAGATTAGTCTCATGGACAAGAAAGAAATAGAATTGCATTTCTCAATCTACAATAGAAGTTGAATATGTAGCAGCAATAGTTAATTGTTCAAACATAGTGTGGATCAAGCAATTATTGAAAGGTATGAAGCAAGAAATCATTGAGCTAGTTATTTTATGTGATAACATAAGTGTTATCAATATATCAAAGAATCTTATGATGCACACTAAGACTAAGCATATTTCTACCAAGTATCATTACTTACGAGAGTTAGTTTAAGACAAAGAAGTGAGACCGGAATATGTGAATACAAAGGAATAGTTACCAGATATATTCACTAAAGCTTTACCTAAGGATGCACATGAGTACCTAAGAGGTAAATTAGAGGTGATTCCCCTAATTGAGGCTACCTGTAATCAAATAAGAGTGTTGTATAAAATGTACTACTCAGAATATCTAAAAAATTGATGCAAAGAGGTCACACTTTAGGAGTTGCCTAAATCTGTAAAGAGTAAAGCACAATATGTTGATCAATCATAAGCAAGATGACAAAGGGAGTATATAGTTTAGAGAAATGACATAAAGATATCTACTGGTTAAGATGAATGAAAATTTTGAAAGTGTCTTTGGCATTATTGTCAAAGAGGGAGAGATTTAGTAAACTTGAGGGATAGATTCAGTAGAAGTTACCATGAATAAGATGAGGGAGAGATTCATAGATGAGAGATTCAGTAAACTGATGAACAGACAAAGGGAGAGATCTATCCAAGAGGGAGTTGATTGGATGAGAATCAAAATGAAGTTAAGGATATTAATGAAGATCAGAACATGGAGAGAGTTGACAAAAGTTGCTTCAATACATACTTTTTGGATTGTATGGTAACTATGCATATGGTGTTTATGGTGTTTCCATCAATGCCAAAGAGGGAGGTCATTGGAAAATACAATTGAAATAATTTTTATATTGTCGTTGATGTCAAACCTTAACTGGTGAGACAATTGTTATCTAGTAAAGTACCGTATCTTTTGATTGATGAAGAGGATTTGAAAAGAGGAGATAACAAGAAGACCTAGTGGAAAGGTTGAGTTATGAGAAACTACAATGGGTACTTGATTAGTTGGCACATTGGCAAGGTAATGTGTTTTTTTATCTATAACACTAAGTGAAGAAGCCAATCATTTTAAAGCATAGAAGAAATGATGAAAGAAAGTCTAAAATCTTAGGCTTAACTGAGCAAAAGAGAAGAAGATTAAGGAACTTATGTTTAAGTCGAGAGATGCAAGTGTTGACCGAGTGCCAGTATAAACTGAGAAAATATAGTGTCAACCAAGTATCAGTAATTACCAAGTACCAGATAATAACCAAGCAAAGACAGTAATTGCCAATAAGAATAATTTTAGCGATGGCTGAGTTATCCAGTGAAGACCAAGCAAAAGAACATAGTGATGACCGAGTGTCAGTATTTTACAGTTTATGAAGGAATTGAGATTCCTAGCTGACATAGTTGTATTCTTGGAATATGTAAAACATTTTGAAGATAAGGATGAATGACCTAGAGTATTTAATGCATTGTAAACCATTTTTATGCATAGACTCGAGAATTTTTAAGAACTATCTAAAAGGATAAGAAGGAGAATGAAATGTTGGAATGATTCAATAAGTCTGACCTAAACCTAAGATCTACATATATGTTTAAGTGGTAAAAGATTAAGCTACCTAGTTAAGGAGGTATAATGATGACCTGATTGTAGGTTATGCATAGAGGTTGATTATGTTGATTGGTGAACCTAAGCAAAATGTTGAGAAGAGATGTGAAGAGCTAAACAGAGTTGTGAAGTGATGATTTCTTGAAGGGATTTCCAAGAAGATCAGAGATGGAGATGATAATGAAGGCCTGTCAGTAGATAAACATATGAGCTACATTGGATCTGTATTTGCAAAGTGATTTGTATGTTTTAGATCAAACCTATTGTTACTTTCTAGCCATTGTATCAGTTGAAATCCTTTAAGCAAGCTTGACCTAACAGTCATTTGTAAAACCTTTAATCAAGGTGACATTCTAATGGGATGTTCTTAAGTCCTCTAACAAGGCCACTCCTAACAGGGTGATTAAATCCTTTAACAAGGTCACACCTAATAGTGTGTATTGTAACCTTTAACAAGGTTGGTTTCTCATAGAGCTCACTTCAAGAGAGTGAAAATTTGGTAGCATGTTACTGGTGGTTTTTCCCAAATTGTGTTTCCACGTTAAATCCTAGTGTCATACTTGTGTGAATTTTATTTAATGTGTTTTACAGTTAAGATTTTTATATTCTGCGAGTTGATTACTTTTGGACAGTGGACTGCAAATTTATGTTACTAGTTATATGTTATAGAGACTGAGTGGATAGTTGAATAGATATAAGTTAGTTGAAGTGTTTAAAAGTTCAATTGGTACATATGGACATGAGGATAACTGATTCACCCTCCCCTCCCCCCCCCCCTCTCAGTTATTCTAAAATTATTCTAACACCATCTTGGCCCAATATTCTTGTCTTAAATGGAAAGGAATAACAATTCCTAACTCTAAAGTGACAACTTATCATTATTTATTTGTAGATGATACATTACTTTTTGGGGAGGCTTCAATGTAAGAAGAAAAAATAATCAAAAAATTATTGGAGAAGTAAATTGTTTCATTTTAGGCCAAAAGGTAAATCCTCAAAAATAAAATGTCTTCTTTCTCAATACCTAACATTTTACAAATGGTTGACTTTAGAGATTTACAATTTTAAAAAGGATTCCTCATCTTGTAAATATCTTGGCATACCATTCTTTGTAGGGGGAAATAAAAAAATTTATTGTCCACGATTATTTCTTCTTCAATCCATAAACAAATAACTTCATGGAAGAGTAGACAAATCTCCTTGGAAAGCATGATTCTCATAATAAGATATGTATTATCAACCATCAAAACTATATCATGTTAATAGTTATAAATTAATTAAGGTATACTTGTAAGGAAAATAAGGTACTAGAAAAACTTATAAGAATAATCTTGAGATGACAGTTATGTAAAAAATTTCTTAGATCTTTACAACGCAATGATTGACGTAGGGAAAACCCTTTTGGGAGAAAATCCCCACACTATAAAACCCTCCCAATATATTATTTATAAATCAATGATATATTATAATATACTTGTAGAGAAAGATTCTTATAGGAGCATCACCTTTTAGACTTATTTTTTGTAAAGGGTTTGGGGTTAGGGTTTTGTGAATTGTTGCCTTGTGCTTTCAAATATTTAAATATTGGTCCTAACTTTTATTCTTGCATTGACTTGTTTATCTGGTTGAAGCTCTTTAAATGTTGTGTCTCATGGGTTAGGATTTGTTGGTTAATCAACCCCATTTTTCAAGGCTAACATCCTATATCGGTTGCCCCTGTTACAATCAATATTTCATGCGTTATATTCTATGGCCATATATTTTCTAAGACCTATGCTAATCCTTAAGTGGTTTCCCTCACACAATAATTTAACCCTTTCCTATGTGCACATTCTTTAAGTCAACATTAAGTTCTTGTTGCAACCTCATGGGAGTTAAGTCACATTGGCAAAAAGTTTTGTGAGGTTGTAAGTTAACCAGAGCATTTGATGAAAGCTTTGTCTCATCCTCATGACAGTTATGATGGTAAGCAGTTAGAAGTCATGAGCATGCGATTTGGTTCCTGTTAGTCACAGAAGATGTTTCTCACAAGACCACAACTTGAACAGGTAGTTAAGGATTTGGCTTGCAGAACAATGAAAAGGAGCCACATGTCAATTCCTAAGACTAGTTCAATAAATGAATAAGATTAATGCTCGTACACTTGCGGTAATTTCCTGATGCAGTCATATTTAACTTGCAAGGTTGTGAGCAAGTTGTTTAAGGTAATAGTAAATGTACTTGCTCCCCTCGCATGGTTAATGGATAGGGTAATTTTAAGTTGTGAGCTTGGGAGGAGATAGAAATTGTTAAGGTGAAGGTTTGGTCACAACATCATACTCAAATGTGTGGGTCCCAACATAGACATGCGAAGTGGCGAGGATATTACATGTTGCACTCAAAATCAAGGCCAAAGAAAAAAATGGATCTCTTTATTGCATCACCGCAAGGTTAACCATTGAGAAATTTAAAATTTTGTAGACTTGTGAGATTCAGATAGGTGTTAATGATCATTAGCCTCGCATCCTCGTAGGCCTAAATTGCAATTATCAAAATGAGTTGCAAGCTTGTGATGGGGTAAAGGGTAACTCAAGGTGGTTTTTCATGATTTGTAACACTTTCTGAAGGTAGTGTGAAATGCTAGCATTGACATGAGAAGATGACACATGTCCAGGGTAACTTTAGAAGGAGATGTTGAGAGGTCCCACAACTAGATGGAGCCATACATGCTTAAATAGGTTTTCTGAATGGGATTCTTATAATATTGACCATGTTGATTTTTATGTGGTAAAAATTGGTCAAGCCCATGATAAATTTCCATGTGTTTCCATGTAAGAAAAGAGCGCCAAGTTGTACAGGTCAAGGCCTTTTGACCGTGTTTTCATAAATGTAGTATGATGGCAGGTAAGATTTGAAGTCAAAAGTGACATTTGAAGGAATGTTACATTACTTATGAATTGTCGTGTACGTCAGAAAATCATTATACTCCACTACCATTTCTTTTGCGTAGTACTATGATGTTGTTGCAATTGAGGAAGTTGGCTTAAAATTATTTCATAGCTGAGACCTCTTGTACAAAAATTACTTGAATTAGAAAGTAGTTGTTGTTTTAAAACTTAAGAAGTATTATTTATAGTTGTTAGCAGATAAATGATAAGTGAATTCTCCAAGTTTTTTTTATTATGGTGTGAAATTTTATGTGCATTTATGATGTTGATAATGATGATTGTAGTGGGTGATGTCTTTTTTTGTTTGAGGTAGAGGTTCAAGAGGGGCTTGCTTCAAGAATTATACAAAGATCTTGACAATGTGAAATCTTATGCTTCACCTTGTAGCTATGGGGATTTTTAAAATGCCAAGGGTATCTTTAAGGATTTTAAACGTAATGGTCTAGTAGTTGATGCTTAATGTGAAGTTGTAGGAGTTTGTTGTGGCTTAGTAGGGTTTCAATCCATTTTAGAAACCTCTATGATTCTCCCTAAGGGGTGGGATGTAGATTGGGTCATTAGTGCAGGAACTGGAGGTGTGGGTTTGTATAAGCCTAGTTCACCTTGGGAAACAGTCTCTAAGTTCTCCCCTAAGAGGGAAAAGAGTGAAAGTATTGCATCCTTTCCTTCTCTGCATCAATAACCATAATAATGCAATTATGGAATGACTTGGAATAATGGTTGGATCCAAAGGTGACACTCTGGCTTCTTTGGAGCACTCTAGCCTTGGGCTATCTCATGCAATTTCATGTATTCAAATATCATTACAAGACAAAACCAAAGATGAAATATTATGTTAGGAATATATTATCTATGACTTTCTAGCAATAGTTAGAAATGAGAAATATCTATAACAACATGTAGCTTATTGCATTCCATAAATTGGAATCTCAGGGGCATGTTTAGGGTTGTTAGTGTTCTAATTTTTCATTCTCAGAGGGATGTAATGTAGTAAAGTGTATAGCATAGAAAATGAAGTTAGTTTTTCAATGAGTCTATATGTTTTTTATTCAGGTAAAAATAGGTTTTGAATGGAACCTGAAACCATTTACATTAGGGCATAAAGATATAGCATTAAAATCTTTCAAAAAGAGATGCTTGCTGGAAGAACAAAAGCAGGACCCAAAACAACCCTAGAAATGAGAACAAAAACTAAGAAAAATAGTTACTAGCAAAACTACCAACAACACCTAGCTGCCAACCAAACCAGATTATTTGTTTTTTATCATTTTCTCCGCCTTCATCTATAGGTCCTCCATCTTTTGGATAACTTCTTTCAGGTCCTTCAGTTCCTTTGGTGTTTCAGGTATCTTCCTCTAAGTGCGCCCTCTAGTTCTCATTCTAGGACTAGTATTCCCAGCATCATCGTCAATTGTAATGGTCATTTTTTCCAGCTAGATTTTTTCCAGATAGTTGTGCAACATATTCAGGTTCATGACAACAACACTAAGTCCCTCATTGTTGTGACTGAGGACCTTATTTATCATGTTCTCGTTGTTCCTGATTTTAGCCTTGATATCTTTAACATTGTTGTCAACTATCTTGTTGATTTCAGCCGCTATATTCTCATTCCAATTTTTATTATTTACCTTATCCAAAACCTTATTCTCCAACTTCTCTAGCTTAGTAGTTAGGTTTTTCATAGTTTTTTCCATTGCCTGAAGGTGGAGCTTCATCTCATGCATCTCCCATTTGATCCATTCTAGATTAGTGCCCTGACCATCAGCATTGTTAACCTCTTCCATATTAGTATCACCCATCAGGAGGCCTAAGGTGTCCTCCTTATGGCTATTACCCTCCTCAATGGTAGCCCGGTCCTTACCATCATCAGGTTCATTTTGATCCTCTTCTTTTTTATCAACAGCAGGGGAGTTCTGACCAGCCTCCTTATCCTCTTCAGCCTAACCCACCAGGAGGCCTAAGGTGTCCTCTTTTTCCTCTTTTCTATCCATGCCCTTGCCATCCTCAGTTTTGGTAAGATCTTCAACTTTTTCTTCTTCAGTAGGGAAATCCTAAGTTGCTTCCTTATCATATTCAGTAGGGGAGTCCTGGGCATCTTCTTCCTCCTCTTCAGCTCCTTCCTCTTGATTATCATCTTCTTTATCTTCTTATTCTTCCTCCTTATCATCTTCCATAATATCATTCATGTCCTCTTCCTTCTCTTTCTCTTCAAGATTTCTGTCCTCTTTTTCCTGGGCACTCTCCTCATCATTACCAGAGTCCACCTCCACATTTTCTTCCTCAGCTTTTCCCTTTCCTTAAGAAAGAGGGCTATTTTCATTAGCGTCATCTCTGCTAACCATTTCTTTCTCCTTACCACTTTTATTGTCATCTTCATCACTACTCAGAGATTTTTTTCTTGTTTTTCTTCCTCTTTTTGTTGGATTTAGCCTTTCTATCCATCTCTTTAGTCTCCTTTCTTTTGAGAGTGACCCTTTTAGGGATTGGGTCTAGGATAATATCCCTTGCATAGTCATAAATGAGGAGGATCAAACCCTCATGGAACACATGATTACTTTCTTTCTTCCTATGCTTTGTTATGCTACTATTGAGAGAGCTCAAAAGAAAGTACAAAAAATAAATCCTCTTATTGTGCCTAAAGTGATTGGCCAGAACAAAATGCAGGTTGTAGATTTTGGAGTAATGCCCATCAAACGTGAAGTACTCAATCATCACCTTCAACATTTTAGCCCAAAAAATCCTTAATTTTAGTAATATCCACATAATCCCCTTTTCCTTTAGTCATGAGAGCTTTTTCATCAACATTTTTTGGGAAGAGATTAAAAGCTTCAGTACCAAGCCGATGGTTGCCTCTATGGAAGTGTGTTCCCTCCAGGGGTAAGCCAGTGATTTCAGCCATAAGGGAAAGAGTAAGGGTGAAATATTTGCCCCATAAATTGACTTTACCTCTAACCCAACCATCTGCAAACAAGGAATTTACTTGTTTATCATAGCCGTGAAGCTTTTTAATGTACTGAGTAACCCCTCCTTTTCTCAACTTCTTCCAGAGTTTCCTCTCTTGTCTCCATTTCTCATAGTCGAAGGGCTCCTCTCTCTTTAGACCTCCTCCCATGTTATGCTTTCCACTTCTATTCTAGCTCGGCTTCTTATTAGTAATCTTCCTCTCACAACTTTGCTTTCTATTGCTTTTTTTATTACTTAAAATAACCCAGAATCCGTGTCTCATTAACATCGAAATAATGATCCCACACTTCGCCTTACATGCAGCCCTCCTCGATAATTATTTCATCCTTGTCATCATAATTTTAAGTGATTTTCCATTCATTGTGATTAATTTTTTCATAAGTGATTAGACTTATGATCTCAGCATTTAGATTTGCTTCCCCTCTCCACGTTTTAATGATGTCACTCTGGGTACCTCCATTTGCCAACATGTCCACCGATGTATTACCTTCACAATATATATGGGTGACATGGCATTCCTCAAATGATTTGATTATCATTTTAATTTTGTTTATTATATGAGCTATAGTCTAGGAGCTCACAGAATTCCCTTTGATACAGTTTATTATGTTGAGGGAATCACCTTTGAGCCATAATTTCAAACAACCCGTATCTGTAGCCATCTTCACCACATAAAGCACCACCTCCGCCTCCGCCACGTGGTTTTTTTGAATCCCCAATGGAACAGCAATATCTCCTAGGCAATTACCAACCCAGTCTCTTATGAGTCCTCCCCCTCCAGCCCTTCCAGGGTTTCCTCTAGCAGACCCATCAAATTTCCCTTTTAACCATTTCAAGGGAGGAGCAGACCACATAACATTGTCTCTAGGATTCAAATCAGTTCTACTCTTAAGGTTCTCCCAAGAAATGGTACAGTCCTTCTAAGGATTAGGATTTCAAGAGTTGGTATCCTTCATACCAATACTTCTGTAGTTCTCCATAAGGCTTCTAGAAACATAGTTAGCAACCAAAAGAGAAGAAGCTTTTTTATCTCTAAAAATTATGTTGTTCCTCTCCTTCCATATTTTCTAGGTAAAGTGAGGGAAAAAAAGATTCCAGAGATCCTTAGCATTTTTTTCATGGAAGGGGCTCTGCCATTGCTGGACAAAGTCCTAGATGCTTTGAGGTTTAACCCACTTCAAGTTTAGAGACATAAAGATGGAGTCCTAGACCTCTCTATCAAAGGAGAAGTGGATCATTAAGTGATTACATGTCTCAAGTTATTCACAGCACAGGATGCATCTATTAGGCATTTGTAACCCTCTTCTCATGAAGTTGCCTATTGTGAGGATTTTGTTCTGAACAAGCAACCAAAAAAAAATGTTAATTTTAGGGATTAGATCTTTATTCCATACCTGAGCACAGAAAGGTTGATCCTCAAAAGGGATGAGAAGAGCCAAGGCAAAGGCAACTGAGAACTTTCCAGAGATAGTAGGGCCCCAAATCAGTTCATCAAGCTCATTTTCTCTGATAAACCAGTTGTTAAGTTGTGTATCATCTTAAAATGGAAGCACTTCCATGTTAAGAGAATTTAGCCCTCTGAGTAAGTGGTTTGGGGCCATGTTAAGTGCCTTGATTGGGTCTTTACATGTATTTGGCTTTCTCCCCGCTTTCCACTTCTTCTCTGCACTTGATTTCTTCATTCTAGGTGAAATTAGGGTTAAGGTCTTAAGGACTTTCCTGATTTTCCCTCTTCCATGCCTCTATTTTCTAGGTAGGGTTAAAAAATGAGACCTCCTAGTCCTTCATCGCATCATTCTAAGGATTTTTTGTCTGTTCCTAACACTGGGTCCTGTTAAGATATCAAATCCTGCATTTTTTGCATCTCCTAGAACCTCTGCTGCAAATCCTGACAAAGTTAGGGTTTGAGGTCAAAGGTGACCTCGACCCTAACCAGGTCAAGGTTGACCTCGACCTTGACCTCTTCTCACCAAGATTTTAAATTGTCATTTTTCGGTAATTTAGCTTTCGGGAAAGTTATTTCTCCGCTTTCGGGTCAGCTGTTTTGGGCTCCAAAATGGTAAATCCTTTAATGGTATTTAATCAAGGTATATTTTCTAAAGGTGAGGACCTAATTGGGATTTAATTCTTCAAGGTGGCCCATCTAGAGGAGTGTGCCCTAGATCACTATAAAAGGAGGCCTTCCTCTCTCATTTTCATATCAAGTTGACATCACATCTCAAGCAATCAAGCTCTCAAGTGTTCAAGTGCAAGCAAGTCTTCAAGCATTCAAGTGTTCAAGCATTCATCAAGGAGTTCCATTGTTAGCTATTAAAGGATTCAATCTCCTTGGAGCCCCATTGAAGATCCATCCTTCTCCATTCATTCAAACCTTCTCATATGGAAAGATCAAATCAAGATTGGTGTTGAAGATCAAAATACCATTGATTGGAGACATCCTACATTCATTGAAGCATTCTTACTTGTGGATTCAAGGATTTGAATCCTCTACAAGGACTTCAACATAAGTGAGGTGATTTGTTTCAATTACTTTGTTTATGCACCATATATTTCAATTCAATTTCAAGGTTAATTCCTAAATTGGGGTTTGACCAAGGCAAACCCCCCATACAACTAAAAACCCCCATTTTCTTGTAGGTACAGGTGAAAAATCTTAGATCTGAGAGTGAATTTAGATACCCTTTTTAGCAATCTTTCAAGATCTGTGAACAGAATTGGAATCGAACTTCAAATAAATAATATGGTCTTTGACCTTTTAAAAGGTCAAAGTTGACCTGTGTGAATTTGGAGAAAAGATTTCTGGGTTTTGTTCCCCTCGACATTTCCAGTCTAGAACAAGTGACAAAATCTTTAGAAAGCTCATACAGAAGCCAAAATTTAGCATTTTCCAGATCTTCCCTAATTCAAGGTTAGTATTTGCACTTCAATTATTTCAGATTTCAAGCTTGATCCAACTATAGGGAAGTATAGGATTTATTATTTCTTTCATATTCTTCATAGATTGATTCGATTGTGTATTAACCTCTTGGTTGATCAAATTGGATCTCTCCTTTGGGAATTTGGATTTGGGAGTGAATCTTACATTTTCCCCACACCCATACACAAATAGTGGTGATTCCAAATTACCACTATTCAAGTTATTTATTCACCTCTTTAAATCTAGTATCCCTCAACCCTAGGTCGATCCAATCATCATTACTCCAGTAGTCACTCACATATTCTCCAATGGTCTCTTTACATTCCTGGATCACAATGTTCCAGTCCTCATTCTCTATAAGAGGTTTATCCGAGAGCCATTTATTGTTCCAAAATTGAATCTTCCTACCATTTCCCAGCTTCCATCTAGCCCCTTTACTAATCAGGTTCTTACCCTTTCTTATAGTGTTCCAAACATAGGAGCCCTAGATTTCATTTTGAGATTGAAGAATACCTTCAAGAGAAGTGAGATGGTATTTGCTTTTAATTATTGTGTTCCATTCATTTTCACCTTCAAATATCCTCTAGCATTGTTTATCTAGAAGGGCTTTATTTGTATTAGTTATGTTTCTGATGCCCAACCCTCCCAGCTTCTTAGGTTTACAAACCTTCTCCCAGGCCACCAAGATAAGTCTCTTTTTCTCTTCAACTCTAGCCCAAAGGAACCTTTTTTGAATTTTTTCAATAAGGTCAATATACTTCAGAGGAATTTTGAACAGACTTAAAGAATAAACTAGAAGGTTTTGAAGAGTAGCCTTCAGTAGTTGAACTTTTCTAGCTTGGCTAAGAGTCGCCCCTTTCCAACCCGCCAACTTGTTATGGAATCTATCAAGAATTTCATTCCACAAATTGGCCTCCAGCTTCAAACATAGTGGAAAACCTAAGTAAGGGGTAGGAAGCCTCCCAATCTCACACCCAAGAATGGAAGAGATTTTGTTCATTCTGGCTTTAGGTGTGTTAAAAAAATACAAGAAGCTTTTCTCCCAGTTTATAAGTTGACCAGTAGCATTAGAGTAAACATTGAGGGACTTTTTCAGATTCCTCGCCTCTTTGACAATAGATTCCCCCTAAAGAATCGTGTCATCAACAAATTGTTCATGAGAACAATTAATCTCCATAGAAGAAGGTTGCAGACCAGAGATCTGCCCTTGGGTAACCTGGTTTTTAATGAATCTCCCCAAGCTTTCAGCCATTATTGCAAAAAGGATAGGGGAGATAGGGTCTCCTTGCCTCAACCCCCTAGAAGGTCTGAAGAAGGGAGAGGAGCCACCATTCACAATCACATAGGAGGAAACTATGGTAACCAATTGCATAATGATTTTGACCACTCCATGTTCAAAACCAAAATCTTGAAGAATTTTGGATAGTGGCTCCTAGTCCACTCTATCGTAGGCTTTGGATAAATCAAGCTTCATCAGGAAGCCCTGTTTCCTTGATTTCTCCAATGAATGGATATTCTCATGAACAACCATAATAGAATCCAGAATTTGTCTCCTTGGGACAAATCCATTATGTTGGGGAGAGATGAGATGAGGGAGAAGCTTTAAAATCCTAGTAGTGAGGACCTTTGACATAATCTTATATAGTGAGTTACAAAGACTGATAGGCCTAAAGCAATCCGCAACATTAGCTCCCGGTCTTTTCAGAATAAGAGCTATAAAAGTAGATTTAAGTTCTTTAAGAATATATTTAGAACCAAAGAACTCTTTCACAATCCCGCACACATCTTTCCCAATGATACTCCAGAAAGATTGGAAGAAAAACATTTGGAAACCATCCATTCCAGGGGATTTTTCTCCTTCAAAAGAGTGAAGAGCCCTTTTAATTTCTTTGTCCTTAGGAATAGATTTAATAAAATTGATATCCGTAGAGTCCAGCAGTGAGGGAATGGATCTCAGCAAGGAGTTTTGATTCTCTTGATTTAAATCTTGCTCTTTGGAGAGAAGAGAAGTGAAATAGCCCATCATTTCTTCCCTTATTTCCTCCTCTTTAGCTAAAGTACCCCTAGTAGTAACAAGAGAATTAATTTTGTTCATTTCTTTATGCTTCATTGTTGTAAGGTCAAAAAATCTAGTATTTTTGTCTCCTTCTTTCTGCCAAAGGGATCTAGATCTCTATCTCCAGTAGGTCTCCTCTTTTGTTATGTGTGTGATGATGAAAATCACCTTCATGAAATTAAGATCTAATAGCAACAATTGAAAGTAAATACAACACAAATCTAATTAGAATTGAAACTATAATCTATAACATCTCATGGTTCTCTAGAAAGAGGTGGTAAGTGAAGCTCTCAGCTCAAATCCTCACTAGTGACACTTCTAAAATGAGAAATTATGCTTCTACAATGCTCATTCAATGCTTAATCTAGCTCAAATTGACAAAACTCCAATGATAATTGCTCTTAATTGCTCTTAGAATGCTCTCAATTGCCTATAGTAACAATGCTTTGCAAATGAAATTCTAAGATGATAATTGCTCTCAAAATGCTTCATATTTATAGTATTTTCCCAAGGGTAGGGGGTGGAGTGAAGTAATCATGATTATCCCTTGGTTGAGTCAAATACTTTGCTTTGTTCATAAATGGGGGGACAATGAGGGGACAATCCTTTAAATGGTCTCAAAGCTTTGGACACTTTAAAGGTTTGAGTGATTTATGTCTTTTTGTCCTCAATTTTCATTGGTTGCTCAACTTTGTTGAAAGAAATTAGGAATTATTAAATTCAATTAATTAATTAAATTTAACCATGTAAGGGTAATAGGTTCATTTTGATTTTTGATTTAACAACTATACACTTAATTGATTAAAATCAATTATGTATTGCTTTTCACCCCTTTAAGCTTTCATTTAATTATTTAACCTCATTATTTGATTTTTCCTTTGCTTTAATTGATTTTGTCCAACTTTATTTAATTATGTCCATTTTTAATTGATTTGATCCCTTTTAATGCATTTTGATGATTTTGAGCCATTTAATTGATTTTTGCAATTTAAAAGCATTTGTCCAATTTTGCGTGTCTACAAATGCCCCTCTTTGAATTGATGTGTGAAGAACATTGATTCAAAGATTCTTTTGAGTCCTGATCGCTTTTATGTCCTGATTGTTGATTCCCTGATATGCCTCTGATACTGATTGATTGCTGCCTCTAATATGATATGATATGATTGCTACCTCTGATATGATATGATGCTGATACAAAAAAATTTGTGATGCCCCACTGATTCCATGATGTTTGATTTCAATTTGATAACCTGATGCCCCCTCAGAAATTAAAGCATATTAATCGTTTGATTTGAAAATTTTGATGATGTTTGATTCATTGAATATGTTTTCATTTCTAAAAATTTGATGATATGTGATGCGTTAAAGGATGCCCCGGTTAGTTTGATATAGCAATATATAGGTCTAAGCCAATTTTCACCTCCAAAATTAGGTCAAAACAGCTTAAATAGGTTGGAAAACCTTGTTTTACTATTCATTTTTACTTTTCTCTTTGGTGATTTTGCTCTGATCCTGCGGTGAATTTCTAGATGGTGGTCCCTATTTGAGAGCATCGATTCGAGAGGTGTTAGATATATGCGAGGCCACCTGAGTATGGACATCTAGTAAGTTATTTCTAACCTCTTATTTTGCATTTATTGCTCATTTATTAGCATTTATTGCAATTTCTTGTTTAATCGTTGCATTGAATTTGCAAAATCATGCCTAGAAACATTTTACTGTCGCTTAGGCCCTTTAACTGTCGCATCCGCACTTTCCTTTCACGCTTCTGTGTAGTTTAATGCCACCTAAAAAACTTTCAACCTCGCCTAGGAATAGGATACTCATGCGTACAACTAGGTCAAAATGCCCTTTTTCATATATGCTATCGCTTAGGAAACCCTAGCAATTTTACAGTCACCCAGGCCACCTTTTGTTGTTGCCTAGAATGATTTAGTGTCGCGTAGCATAAGAACTATTGCCTAACACTGGAATAATGTCGCTTCATCACTTTTTGTTGTCACTTAGGAGGAATGTCACCTGGATTGAAAAAAATCATGCCTGTAGACTTTTGAAAAAAAAATTGTACTTTTTTTCCACACTTGTACTTGATTGTGTCTGATGAAAAATTTGATGACTTTCAATGCTCAAGTCGAATGAGTAGATTAGGTCTGTTGCTTTCAACAAAACAAATGGATTAGGATATCAGGATAATGTTACCAAGAATGTGATTTTTCAATCTAATTAGGATAGGATATTGATAGGATAAATCAATCAGTGTGAAAATCGATATGATTTGATATTGCTGCTTCGTTCTCAGGACACAGAGAAATGAACAAATGGTACTTGGTGTGATTACTTGATACTTTGAAAAACTTGATTGACTTGAGATAATTCCTTGATATGATATATTAATATGATTCCCTTGCTTTGCCAACAGGCAAACTTCCATACTTTATACATCCAGATAGTGGCTTCTTGGGTCATTGATTTGGGCCAAACTCTTACAAATGCTGAGTTCCACATGATTGAGTTGTGTGGTTTGAGTTTTCTCCTTGATCTACCACAGTTCCAGCTGAACCATGGTTTACTGACTGCAGTGGCGGAGCGATGGCACTCTGATCACAACACATTTCATTTGCCTTATGGAGAGATGACGATCACGTCTGAGGACGTGTATCGATTACTATGTATCCCATGCAAGGGAGAGGTAGTGTATTATGATTCTATTTATGATTCTACTATCTACCAACGAGTGTTTGAGGACAATTATATTGATGATGGTGATACGATCACTTGGCCTCAGTTTGCTTCCTTTCCTACCTTGCCAGCAATACTGGGTGCATTGATTGGTGGTTTACTTCTTCCCGACCGGTGAGGTCGTGGCTTTTCTGTTGGATGGGGTAGGATATTGGAGGATTTTCTTGCTCATCCTCAACACTTTGATTGGGGTTCATGCATCCTTGCATAGTTATATCATGATTTGCATGAGGTAGTCTATCGAGCGAGTGCATCATTATCAGCTGATGCAGTGGTTCTTTAGTTGTGGATATGGGAGCATCTTCCCATTACTAGGCCTATTTCTGACACGGTTTAGCCTAGGGGTTTTCCCTATGCTTTTCTATATACTGGGATGGTTATACAACATCATTTGGGTCATCTGGACTTCTGGCAATGACAGATTGATGATCTAGATCAGGTTTTATGGAGACCATACAAGGGTTACGAGCTATGGAGGGAGGATGATGATGAGTTACCATATATATTTTCCCCTCACTGGATGATTGGTTGCACTACTACCACTATTGAGCACTTCTACTTTGGCAGAGTTTCTAGACAGTATGGTCGGACACAAGATATGTCATAGGGTACAGCATTGTATGCTCAGGTATAGGCAGAGAGATCTATGTGGGGTCCTCTTATTGATTATGAATTTACATTAGATCAGATTGTCGGTATGCCTTATTGCAGATGGGAGATGCTTTCTGGTGTTGCTGATGTAGGTATGTCTTATGAGTTTTTCGATTGGTGGGCTCGTAATAGGTTTACTCAATTTACTAATCCAGAAGAGCCTATCCTAGGTCAGGGTAATGGAGGTGGTGGTGGAGGTGGTGGGGGTAGACGACAGAGACAAGGAGGGCATAGAGATCCTCCTGTTATTGCTAATAGAGGATGAGTGAGACATGGTCATGTGAGGGATAGAGATCGTGCTAGGGATCATGATGATGCACTTGATAGATAGCCTAGAGCAGATGGACAACAGAGAGTTCACGGACATCAGAGACAGAAGAGACAGGCTCATGTTGATGTGGCTAGGCAGATTCCCGATGGATTGGATCCTTTGGTACAGTTGCAGAGAGTAGCCTTGGCTTAGCATGATGATGATGCAGCACAACAGGATCAGGTTCTGGCACAACAAGTGCCTATACAGGATTAGCAGCCATAGGACCATGGACAAGGTTCACAGGATGCTCCTACTATAGGTGTTGTAGTATGAGAGGTTCAGTCTCTAAGGACAGATATGTCTAGTGTTGTTGGGCATTTAGATCAGGTTGTTGCCTTGATGCAGTAGTTTATGTCAGCTGTAGTGTAGAGACAGAGCGGAGTGAACACTTCTCAAGCTCCTCCCCCATTGGATGGTAGAGGTCCAGATGGATCTGGTCCTACAGGATCTTAATTACTTTGATGATAGATTCACTCATGGCTGATGTACTTGTATCACATGTCATGTTTTTGATTGATCGGACCATTAGATGTACCACTTTTGTATGACATTGTATCTTGATATACTAAGTTAATGGATCATTGATGAACACTTTTTTGATGATATATGATGATATACTCCTTGGTTCTCCTTGATGAGTTGTTTATGAGATTATCTTTTATGCAGCTATATGATGTGTTATGCATTTACCTTGATTTATGATATGGATGAAGTTATCTTATTTTTATGATATAGATAAATGATGCAATGATGTATGGATTTATGACATGGTTTTTCTCCTTTCTCAATGTATGAATGCAAAATGTTTTATGGAAATGCATGTGGAAATGTCCCTTATGTTTTTGAATTTTTCAATGCCAATGCAATTCTATCCTTAACTACATGTATGCACATGATGTATGGATGTTTTTCTCTTTTTCTAGGATATGGATAATGATTAATGATTAATGCTATGCATGAATACAAAAGATGATCTCATTTTCTTTGTAGTTTTGATTGATCAAGAGTAAGACATTTGATTGAATCCCACATTTCTTTAGTGTTTTGACTAACCAAGCTTATTGATGTACCCCCTTTTGCCCTTGGAAAATTAACCACAAACAAATGCATTTAATCTAACATGGTAATGCAATTAATCTAACATGATAATGCAATTAAGGTAACATGATTATCCAACGCAACCTAAGTGTCACCAGCTTTTAGCAAATAAATGCCATGAGGATAAATTTTTATCATTAAGCATTTTGGGACCATAAAGCTAGTACAATCATCAATGACCACATCATGATGATATGAATACCGCTTTTTATCACTTTTTGGTAACCTCCTTTTTGAACCAAGTACAACCCTCACTAGTTGGATGACCAAACTATGGGAGTCTGAATACCGGTGTCAATGGATTCAATGTTGCAAGTGGCTTTTTGGTATTAAGATATAGAAGATCTAAATAGCCAAGGGATCCATTTGCGTAAACAAGCAAAGGTCAATCCGTCCTCTTATGAGATAGTCCTTGATGGTTCTTTGATGACCATGTCATTAGATGAACTCTCATAAGTTGATGAATCTTCCTCCAAACAATCACTCAAAGGCAATAAAATATCACATCTTTATCATGGCTAATCTAGTTGAAACATCATCGAATAGCTCAAAAGATATGATAAAAAGTCAATTTCCTAAAGATTTATCAAAAAGAAAATTTCTAGTGTTTTGCAATGTTTCCTGATTTTCAAAAAGTATTTCCAAGCATTCTGATCTTTAAGGTATTTTTGTCAATTTTTAATCCTAATTTATAAAGTCAATGAAGGCTCAAGGATCATGTTGTAGGATCGAATACTTAGGGTTTGACCAATGATGTCCATCAAAGGTTCAATAACTTTGCACTCTTCTAAAACTCTGATAAATCTCTCTCTGACGTGGCTGATTGTAGCACTTATTGAATCCATTTGGTACCAAATTTTCAATCCTCTTCTACCCCCAAGTGATGAATGGGATCATTTGACAAACTTAGGGCTGGTAGGCAATGCAAAAATGTGACTGCATGACTTTATTATGACTATGTACAAATGATGGATGCAATGGCGGTTATACAAATGGGATGGTGGAAATGCAATATGGACATATGTGACTAGGAAAGACGAACTTAAGGGAACAAAAGGTGCTTGTTTACCAAGTTTTCACCTTCTGGATCTTTTTTTTTTTGCTACCAAGGTGCCTATTGCTAGGTTTTCACCAAGGCACTTTTTTCTCTTTTTCTTTTTTTTTTTATTTTTTTCTATTTCCATTTTATTTATTTTTCCTTTTTCAATTTTTTTGTATTTTTCCTTTTTCAATTTTTTTGTATTTTTCCTTTTTCAGTTTTTTTGTATTTTTTCAAGATCTCTTTGACTATGTGCAATAAATATGATGCTCCTCATCTAATACTCTTTATACTCTTTCATCTCCCTCATGTGTAGAACCTTTTGAGATGAATGTTGTTGATGGGTTCTTGGAGTTCCTCTCCTTCAAAATCTGATAACTTATAGGTTCTTGTGCCAAATGAAGACACTATGATGAATGGGCCAAGCCAATTAGCCTCCCATTTGCCTTTCTTCTCTCTTTCAACCTGATTCTTTGGGTTCTCTCACAACACTAAGTCTCCTACCTGAAAGACTCTCAGTTTGATATGTTTATTATAATTCCTCGAGATTCTATTTTGGTACACTTTTAGGTGCTCATAAGCTTGTGTTTGGTGTTCTTCAAGTAACTCCAATTGTTGAAGTCTAGCGACTCTATAGTCCTCATCTTTGATCAATGCTTGTAATGAAACTCGTAGAGATGGGATTTCAACCTCTAATGGTAGAACTACTTCGGCACCATAGACTAATGAAAATGGTGTGGCTCCCATAGGTGTCTGAATGCTCGTTCTATAGCCCATAATGCTGGATTAATTTGCACATGCCAATCCCTCCCTGATTTATTGACCGACCTCTTCAAGATTTTCAAGATATTCTTATTCGTGGCTTTGGCTTGCCCATTTCCCTGAGGGTAATAGATTGATGAGGAGTGGTGAGTGATATGAAATGTAGCACAAAGTTCATCCACGTCCTTGTTTTTAAATTATTTTCCATTATTTGTTATGATGGCGTGAGGAATGTCATATCTGCAAATGATGTGGTTCAAGATGAACATGGAAATTTGCTTACTCATGGTCATGATCAAAGGAACCACTTCGACCCACTTAGTGAAATATTTTGTTGCCGTTATGATATATTTGTGACCATTTGAAGAAGGTGGGTATATGACACCAATTAGATCAAACCCCCATCGATAGAAAGGCCAAGGTGTAACAAATGGGTGTAATTCCTTTGTCAGTTCATGTATCATGTCCCCATGATATTGACATTTGTTGCATATCCTGACAAAATGGCAAGCATCTTTTTCTAATGTCTTCCAGAAATACCCTAAGCGAAGGATTTTCTTAGCTAGATTTAACTCACTTGCACGTGACCCAAAAATGCCTTCATGAACCTCATGCAAAGCTAATCTAGACTCTTCTTCTTCTAGACACCTAAGTAACATCCCATCAAGACCCTTACGATACAATTTTTCTAAGAGGATTATGTAATGGGCTGACTAGCGTATAAAGTTTCATTTTTGAGCTCGGGTTTGGTTTAAGGGTAGCACTTGGTCTTTGAGATATGCATATATAGGGCCGTACCAAGGGGAGTCATGTCCATGTAATAGGGAAACAATTTGGGTTTCAGGAAGGTTGAATGCCGATTTCACCAACTCTTCCACCAAGAACTCGTACTTCTCATTTTGATCAGGTTTTTGTAACAAGGAAGCCAAGGTGGCCATGGCATCAGCTGCTCTATTTTTCTCTCTAGGAATCTGCTGAAAAGTGATCAAGGCAAAGTACTTCTTCCATCCATCAATCATGGTCTTATATGGCATCAACTTTTCATCTTTAGTGTTATATTCATTGTTGACTTGGTTGATGATAAGTTGAGAATCTCCATAAATTTGTAGCTATGTGATGTTCCATTCTAAGGCCATTTTGAAGCCTATGACTAGTGCCTCATATTCTGCTATATTAATTGTGCACGAAAACAAGAGCTTGTAGGACTTAGGGATGGTGTAACCTTGAGGAGTGACCAATAGTATGCTGACCCTGGAACCTCCTTGAGTATAGGAAACATCAAAGTATAACTTCCACATTTTTGCTTCTATGTTTACAATGGCAGAATCCAAAAATTCCACTTGGATAGTTTGTGTAGAAGTCATGGGGTTCTCAGCTAAGTGATCTGCTATCACTTGCCCTTTTATTGCCTTTCTATCAACATACTTAATGTCAAATTCACTCAATATCATAACCCACTTGGCTATCCTACCTATTAAGGTAGTTTTACTTAACAAATATTTGAGAGGATCAATTTTGGCAATTAGCTTGACCTTATGCATCAACATATAATGTCTCAACTTTTGAGATGCAAACACAACTGCTAAGCAAGCCCTTGCCATGAATGTGTAGTTAAGTTTGTATTTGATCAATGTCCTACTCAAATAGTAGATAGCTCTTTCTTTTCCTTGTTCATCCTCTTGCACCAAAAGCACTCCTGGGGATCTTTCAGTAGCATATATGTATAAAATCAATGCTTTTCCCTTGATTGGTGGCATGAGAATAGGAAAATTTATCAAATAGGTCTTCAATAATGTGAAAGCTTGATCACATTCCTCATCCCACATGAATATAGTATCCTTATCTAGCAACCTGGTGAAGGAATGACATTTTTCGGCCAATTGAGAAATAAACCTCCCTATGGATTGTATTTTTCCTTGTAAGGATCTCATTTGGCTGATGTTCTTTGGTATCTCCATATCCATTGTGGCTTGTACTTTCTCTGGGTCCACTTCAATTCCTTTGGCTGAAACTATATAGCCTAATAATTTGCTGGATTGGACACCAAAGGCACATTTCTTTGGGTTTAATCTGACTTTGAATTTCTCCAACCTAATGAATATCTTTTTCAAAATTTGGAGGTGTTCTCTTTTGTGGGATTTTGCCAATATATCATCCACATAGTCTTCTAAGAATGTATGCATCATGTCGTGGAAGATAGTTATCATGGCTCTTTGATATGTGGCTCTAGCATTCTTAAGGCCAAAGGGCATGACATTCCAACAAAAAGTGCCCCAAGGGCAAGTAAAGGTCATCTTCTCCTAGTCTTTAGGTGCAATTTTGATCTGATTATACCCATTGAAACCATCCATTAGGGAATACATGGAATGACCCGTTGTCAAGTAAACTATTGCATCAATGCCCAAAAGTGGGAAATCATCCTTAGGACAAGCAAGATTAAGATCTCAAAAATCCATGCATACTCGAATGGATTTGTCATGTTTTGTGTCTGGTACAATGTTAGATATCCATTCAGCATAAGCTATTTCCCTTATGAATCCCACTTTTAACAATTTTTCTAATTCCGCCTTGACTAAAAGAGCTATGTGTGGGTGCATCTTCCTCAACTTTTTCTTAACAGGCTTAACCCTTGGTCTAACATTTAGATGATGCATTATAAAGTCAGGATCTAACCCGGGCATGTCAGCATATGACCATGCAAAGTTTATTTGTTGCTCTTAGAAAATTTTTATGAAGTCCTCTCTTTCTAGAGGTGTGAGTGATGCTACCAAGTGTATAAATTTTGGATCCACTTCTGTACCAATGTTAACCTTTTTTGTCAGCTCTATGAGTATAGGCGACCTTTCTTCCTCATGCTCTAGTAGGGTATCCAATCTCTCTTCCTTTGATGCCACAATTGGGTTTTCACCAAAGGAAATGTCTTTTATCTTTACTTTTTTGGGTTCTAATGCTGCCACATAATGGTTTTCGGCATTAGAACTTTTCTTTTTCTTTTCTTTTTCTTTTTTTTTCTTTTGACTAAGAGATTGAACCCCCGCTGCTTCTATCATGTTCAGTTTGAATTCATTGGTGAAAGAGGGTTCAACCGCATTAAGGTATTGGTTTGCTGCTTGGTCAATCAGGAAGTAAAGCAAGTCACTCAGCTCGGTTTGGTCCCAATCAATAAGATGGGGATTTATTAAGGATAAGGTTTCATTAGGAAAGTTTTCATCAATTTGGTTTATGGACATGACTTCATTTGAGGGTTCGTACATTGTATCATTTAGATCTATGACATGTGCTTCATCAAGATGGTCCATGGAAGAAGGGTTGAAATCCCCTTCACTTGAGTCCTCGTTGAATTCTACGGGAAATAGCATGGGAAAAGCCATGAGTGGATTAAAACTAATGTTTGAATCTCCCTCCTCCAAAGGCATCCAAAATGTATCTATCCATGGCGGACTTGTATATGCCTGTCCTATGTTAAGACCTTGTATATTAGGCTCTTCATTGACTTGAGTTTCTTGCCTTGGGATCTTTGCATACATGTGTATTGTGACTACTTCTTTTTCTTGACATGATTCATTAGATAGGGTGTCCCACTCATAATCTTGGGAGTCATCACTATCTCCATCAGATTCTAAGGCATTTACTTGAGGATAGAAATCTTGCATTAGGTTGGAGCTTTCACCTTTGTATTGGTAATCTACTCCAGATCTTTCTTCTTTTTCCCTCCAAGTAGGTTCAATGGGTTCTATTAAGCCTCTATTCCTTTGGCCTAAGGGTCCTCTTCCCTCATATCCCATCTTCTACATTATCTCAAACCCTTTCCCATACTGCTCGGTTTGTATATTAACATGTTGGATTCTTTCCATGGGAGTGTTTGAGGTATCTTCTTCATCATGATAAAGCCATTGAAGGACTTCATTCTCCTCTTTTTTTAATGCTGCTTTGTCACTTTCTCTTACAGAGTAAGAGTTGTATTTATGAGGTAAGTGTTCTTTTGATGGTTTGCCATGTGTCCTTGGAGATGTGGGCATGTTGAATAGGGAAATAGAGCATTCCCCTACTCCTTTTGAACTAATTTTGCATTGTTTATCAAATGCATCCATCATCTCATCCATTTTCTTATAATTTTCATTTTTAGCTTTATCTTTTTCTTCTCTAGTGGGTTGCAGGGCACTATCTCTAATTTAGGTGCTTGATTTGAACCCTCATTTGTAATTGGACCCTCGTAGCTCATCTTTTCCTTTCCCTTAGTTGATGTCATTGAGCTAGCTTGAGGAGGGTTTAGAGTAGCATTTAATGTTATGATAGGATCATCCATTTTGGTATCTTCAATGGTGGCTCTTTGAATGATTCCTTCCCGGTTATGTGGAATAAATAGCTCATGAAGGGGTTTGAGTGCATTGAAATATTGGAACAGGTTTGAGTCCCCTCCAACCGTAATTTCTTCACCCATGTACGGAAATTTTATGCATTGGTGGTACGTGGATGGGACTGCTTGCATCTCGTGGATCCATGGTCTACCCAAAAAAATATTACAAGTTAACTTCATGTACAATACTTGGCAATTGGTGTCCTTCTTGATAGGTCCCACTTGAATGGGCAATACGATCATGCCTTTAGAGGCCCTTTCAGCTTCATCATAAGCCTTAATGGTGATTTTTTTCGTAGGGTCAATGCAAGACTCAAACAACCCTAAGGATTTAACAAGGCTTAATGTGCAAATGTTAAGGCTAGCTCCTCCATCAATGAGGGCTCTTTTGAATCTATGCCTTTCTATTAAGACCTCTATATGTAATGGTAGATTTTGAGGATGGGTTATAGACATGTCATCTTGGTTGCAAAATGAGAGGCAATGAGGTGCCACGAGATGACCTACCATGTTTTGGAACTTCCCCTCTTCTAAGTTAGTAGGAACATTAGTCTCTACTAGAGATTTTTCTAAAATTTCCTTATGGTTAGGGGATAACTTCAATAGCTCCAAGATAGATATTTGTGCTAGAGTTCTTTGCAACTGATCAACCAAGCTATAAGGTTTTGCTGCTATAAAAGGTTGCTTGATCACAATGTTGGACTGCAGAGTGCTAATAACTTTAGGAGCAACCCCTTGTAGGGTCATCCTTGAAGTCTTCCCTCTTGTAATAACATTTGATGTCTCTTTTTGGGGTTGTTCCTTGATTATTATAGCATTCACAATGTTATCATAAGGTGGCACAAAGTTAATATTATTGGTGCTTTGTTTCTTGCCATTAGATGACTCCCCTTTGTCATGTTTGTAAAAGGGTTGTTCGAATGTTGTATGGTCTTCATTGCTTTGAGGTCCATCAATGGCGATCGTGCCACTATCGATTAAATCTTGCACTATATTCTTTAGTTGTGAGCATTCATTTGTCATGTGCCCTCAATTTCTATGGTACTCACAATGGCTATTGGCACTCCACCAACTAGGCTTGTTATTTGGCTCATAAGGCTGAATGTTGGGTAAAGTAATGATATTATTAGCCATGAGGGTCTTTAATGCCTTTTCTAGGGGTTCATCCAAGGGTTTAAAGTTCCTTTGAGGATTTGGCACCAAATATTTATCAAATTTATTACTCCTTGAATTATTTCCTTGGTTGCCATTATTAACATTGTTGTTGTTGGAAGGTGCATTGGAGGTCTAATTGGCATTAGTCACCTGGTTAGGTGTCCTTGTAAGAGAAAATGGGACCATCTTCAAGTTGCTAGAATCCACCACCCCATCATTAATAATTCCCTTATTGTTGTTTTTATACCGAGTATTACTATTGAACCAATTATTCTTCTAATTGTTGCCATTGTTGGAGTTATTGTTGTTGGAGTTGTTCTTATTATCTTTATACAATTTTATTTCTCCACTTTTGACCAACACTTCCTTTTTTGTCACTCCATTTTCAATCAAATCCTGGAAGGTCTTGGGACATTGCATTCGTAATCATTAGTTCATCTCGATACTCAAACTATTAATGAATATATCCATTTTTTCCTTCTCGGGCACACTCCTAGGATATCTTGCAAAAATTGTCCTCCATCTTTGTAGAAAAGTGAGGAATGCTTCTCCATCCTTTTGTTTAGTGTTACATAATGTTATCATCATGACCTCATGCTTGATGTTATATAAGTAATGGGCCATGAATTTTGAAGCTATCTCTTCAAAGGTCTTAATGCCGGAGGGTAACTTAGAAAACCACTCCATAGCCATGCCTCCTAAGCTTCACAGAAATAGTCTCATTAAATATGTTGTATCATGCATGAACTCTAAGCTCAATGCACAAAACTCATGTAAGTGATCCTGGGGATCTGACATTCCTTCATACTTGTCGTACTTGGGAAACACTACATTGATTGGGAATGGCACCATGACCAAGCTTTTATCAAACGGGAACGGACACAATGCTTCTATGGAGAAAGGCTTGGGAGCCCCACTTTGCTTAATGGTATCCAATTGCATTTGAAAAATCTTGAACTGCTTGTTCATGATGTTTAAGGTACTCTCTTCAACTTTCAGTGGTTTCAGTTGGTTAACATCGTAGTCATGGGGAAGCTTGAGGACTTTCTGTGCTAAGTCCATAAAGTAATTTTCTCTATCCCTATCCATTGCCTTCTCCATGAGATTTCAAAAATAGGGACACTGGATAGCCTCACTAACCTTTTCATCTGTGGCATCTTCTGTCATTGCTTCGATGTTATTTTTATTGTGAGTGTTGTCAATCCCTTGAGCATTTTGATCTGCCCCTCCACTATTGGTATTGCCTTGGTTATTTACATCAATGCCCCCATTATTGGCATCACCTTGGTTATTGGGGTCGATGCCACTATTGTCCTTACCACCCAAACTATCGTAGTACATCATGTTGTCCTCCCCTTCTTGTTCAGGTGATTTTTGGGGTACTCTTGGAGTGGTAGACTCGTCTCCTAGGTAAGGGAGCTCTTGACTCAAATAGGTCCCGTCTTCTTGCAAGGTTTTCTTGATGTAGTAAGATCTAGTAAAAGAAGGTATGAACCTTGGAGAATAAGAGTCAATATTACCCGTAGTCTAATCCTTTGTAAATTTTTCAAAATGATATAGAACAAGATTTTTGACCGAACTGAAAGTTGGAGCAGTAAGAACACAGAAAAGGGTACTCAAATATGTGATCAAAATTTTTTGACCTCCCCTGTAAGTACTCTTTTTTTTCCCTTTTAGGTTTCTGGGCATCACTAAATTGATTGTAGGCATGACTTAATTTTTCATACGCGTGTACTGGTATATTTTTAGGTGGCACTCTATAGGGATGCAGGCGGCACTTTCCTATTGATAGGTGACTTTCCATTTTTGACAGGCATGATTAAATGTGTTCTAGGCATAACTTGCATGTTGATAAGTATTTTCATACAAGTCACAGGCATGACTGAGCCTCTGATAGGTGGGATTACTTTGTGCACAGGTGGCACTTCTCTGACCAGGTTGTAAGATTTTGAATTTTTTAAACTTTTAAGATCAGTCTTTTGAAATTTCTTTGTTTCAAAAATAAAAAACAATCACAACACACACATCAATTTTTCATCATGTCCCTAAAAACACTCTAGTGTGTATATTCTCCAATGTTTTTCACAAGTATAACACAAGAAATAATTCCAAACAGCCTACCTAAAGTCAATTTTGGCTTGTAAACATGGCTCTAAAAGGTGGCCTTGCTATTTTATTCAGGATTTAATGTGGATTCCATTCAAATAGATCTTAAATTTTCATCCCCCAAGTATGTTAAGGGGTTTCCCACATGCACCAATGTACGATTTTACACAATTCATGAGGATTACTAGAGGAAATTTGAAAAATTCAAGATTTGTTTGTCATACAGCCCATTAAGGATGTATTCTTTTCATTTTATAGTGGGTTGGATTCCCATAGCAAAAGCGAGCATATCCCACTTTGGGTTGTCCCTCTCACCAGCCTTGTTAAGGCAAACTCGAGAGGCGAGCCTACAATTGGTCTAGCATGTATATAAAAAGCAAGAAATGAACTTAGGCTGACAAGTTTGGGAATTTGATTCACTTAAAAAGTGAAGAGCATATCCCTATTGTCTTTCTTTGTTCCAAACACTCAAACACTAGTTTGTTCTTTCCCAATCTCTTAACAAGGAGATTCTTAAAATTGAAGTGTTTGGTTCATTTCCCATTTTAATTAAGCTATGTTCAAAAGATAATGCCGCAATTTAATCAAGTGCAAGCTTGAATAGGAGAATAACTTTCCTTTGTAGCTAGCCTAAGCTAGGGGCATTTTTGAAAGGTTTTATCATTATTTTTCCACTCACCTTAGCAATAGCCTCCTCCAAATGTTCTTGTCCACCAGCAAGTTAGTCAACACTAACAAACACTATGAGGGGAAACCAAAATCAAAAATTGAAGAAGCAATACTTATGTATGAATTTTATAGAGCTTATTTGCAAATTTCCAAAGAAACTTGATCTAAGGACTAAAAATCCAATTTAGAGAGACAAACTTTGATTTGTATGCTTCAACAATTTTAAGATAGTGTTGGAATACCTGGTTATCCTCATCTTGTGTAGTCTCAAGGATAGCTTTGACGTGTGCTATGTTTTCTTTCTTGATCTTCCTTGCTAGTGCCTTTCCTTCTTGGTTGAATCTGCTTTCAGGCTTCTGTACCTTTCTGTGGTTGCTCATTTATTATTAAATCACACAAATAGGGAGTTAGACAAATGATTTAATCAATTAAATAGTAAATATAGACAATAGGTAGCAAGCGACATTGTCCAACTAATAGGCGGGAACAAACTATTAGCAGGAGTAACTTTACTGATAGAAAGCGACACTTTGTAGTGCCATAGGCAATACTGGAAATTACAAAGGCGTGAACAGTTTATTCCAAAGTGTGAGCAGAACTTAAAATTGAAGAAAATGATTATTTCTAAGCGACACTTTAGTAACACGAAGCAGAATTAGAAATATTCAACGCGTGACTATTTTTGAAAAGTGCAAAGCAAAGCTTGAAGTTAGGCGATAACAAAATTGACCAAAGCGATACTCCCTGATTCATAGGCATGACTTTAAGATCCAAAGGCTGAATGCATTGCTAGCGTAAGAGTGAGCTTATGATAAGTAAGCGACTGTAAAGGAATTAATGATGTATCAAAGTCGCGTGCCAAGCGTGAATCTCCAGATAATAGGCATCAATACAGAGATTGTAGGCGGCAATAAAATGACTACAGGCATGAATAGATCTCCTGTAGGCGTGACTTCACTAGTTTCCTGCAAGATATAAATAGAAGATACAAGCATGCAAATTATGATGAAAATGATAAAGTGAGGCTTAGGGCCCCACGGTGGGTGCCATTTGTGTGATGATGAAAATCACCTTCATGAAATTAAGATCTAATAGCAACAATTCAAATTAAATACAATGCAAATCTAATTAGAATTGAAACTATAATCTATAACATCTCATGGTTCTCTAGAAAGAGGTGGTAAGTGAAGCCCTCAGCTCAAATCCTCACTATTGACACTTCTAAAATGAGAAATTATGTTTCTACTATGCTTCTACAATGCTCATTCAATGCTTAATCTAGCTCAAATTGACAAAACTCCAATGATAATTGCTCTAAATGCTCTTATTTGCTCTTAGAATGCTCTCAATTGCCTATAGTAACAATGCTTTGCAAATGAAATTATAAGATGATAATTGCTCTCAAAATGCTTCATATTTATAGTAATTTCCCAAGCGTAGGGGGTGGAGTGAAGTAATCATGATAATCCCTTGGTTGAGTCAAATACTTTGCTTTGTTCATAAATGGGGGGACGATGAGTGGAAAATCCTTTAAATGGTCTCAAAGCTTTGGACACTTTAAAGGTTTGAGTGATTTATGTCTTTTTGTCCTCAATTTTCATTGGTTGCTCAACTTTGTTGAAAGAAATTAGGAATTATTAAATTCAATTAATTAATTAAATTTAACCATGTAAGGGTAATAGGTTCATTTTGATTTTTGATTTAACAACTATACACTTAATTGATTAAAATCAATTATGTATTGCTTTTCACCCCTTTAAGCTTTCATTTAATTATTTAACCTCATTATTTGATTTTTCCTTTGCTTTAATTAATTTTGTCCAACTTTATTTAATTATGTCCATTTTTAATTGATTTGATCCCTTTTAATGCATTTTTATGATTTTGAGCCATTTAATTGATTTTTGCAATTTAAAAGCATTTGTCCAATTTTGCGTGTCTACATTATGATATTGTGATAGTCTACAAGAACTTTATTTTCCTCTTTTCTCATTTCTTCAGTCAATCTAGTACTTTGAATCTTATCTTGAATTTCTTTAAAGTCAAATTGAATCTTACTTTTGGTTTGGAATATATCACCAAAGACATCCTTATTCCATTGTCTTACTTTTGCTTTAACATTTTCCATTTTTTTAGCCACTTGGAACATTGCTTTTCCTTCTACTTTAATATTCCACCATTCCCTAATTTTGTTTTCAAAATCTGGGTGAGCCAGCCACATTTTTTCAAGTCTGAATGGGGAATTTCCTTTCCCACTGAAGGGGTTAGCAAGAAAGGAGATGGGGTAGTGGTCTGAGCCAATACAGTTGAGAGAAGAGAGAGTGCAAGAAAACTTAGCAAACCACTCGTGAGAAAGGAGGACCCTGTCAAGATTAACCTGGATAAGTTCAGCTCCCACTCTCCTGTTAGTCCATGTATAATCAATTCCTTCTAGATCAACATCCAACAAGCCTTCATTACTAATAAATTCCATAAGGTCAACCCTGCTTTCCACTTGGGTATTGTTTCCTCCTCTCTTTTCAGTTTCCTTCAGAGGAGTGTTAAAATCTCCCATCATCATCTAGTTCTCATTTGGATAATCTTTCCTCAGATCATGAATCCTTTTCCAAAGTTTGAGTCTTCCTAATTTAGTATTAGGGGCATACACATTAATCAGTATCTAAGAAAAATTATCCTTAATGCTTCTTACTTTGACTACCAGGAAGTTCATGTCCTCTCTCAGCAGGATGTAGTAAAAAAACTTAGAGTTCTAGTAAATGGCCAAGCCACCCGAGGCTCCTTCTAAGTCACTACCAAACTTCTCACCATGCTTTAACAGATTGATTTTAGCTATCTTTTCTTTAACCATTTTAGTTTCTTGAATAAGAAAAATGTCAGGATTTGAATCTCTAACTAAATTCCTAACAACATCTTGTTTGTGAGGACTATTTAGACCTCTGATGTTCCAAGATAAAATATTCATTTAAGGTTTGGGGAGCAGACCTGATCGATGGTGAGTTGTCTTCCATCCGCTATGTTATGTTTTGCTTCTAGCTCTCTCTATTCCTTTTCAGATACTCTTCCTCTTTATCTTTTAGGGGTTCCAGTATCTGCCTTTTGTTGTTGTCCTCTTGTCTGGACACCTCCATGTTTGATTTGTCCCCCCTTTTTTCTTGATTTAGATGCCAAGCATCCTAATGAAACCCTTGAACTATTTTTTCCTGATAAAGGAGTCTGGTTTTTATATTGTTCCTTTCTAGGTTGAGGACCAAACTCTTTTCTTGTTGGAGATTTTTTCTTAACTTGTATCCAGGGATTCTTATTTTTCTCTACTTCAACTCTTTTAGAGTTGTCATTCTGTCCTTTGAGTTGATCCTGTCTTGATTCAGACTCTAAAAGATTAGCATTCAAGGCTTCACTGCTGAAATGATCTAAAGCTTTTAGTTCTTCAGCAGTCCCCAGTAGACCTAGCTGGGAATCCCTCCCCTTCATTGAATCCAGACTATCTTCAACCCTGGAGATCATCTGAGGATCAGAATCATTTGAAAGATCAAGGGTCTCCTCAGAAGAGTTGATCAAACATGATTGTTCCTACAATTTGTTTATCTCATTAAGAGGTGTTGCTTCCTTTTGTTCTTTTATTTCTTCCATCTCCTTTTGAGGGGAGGCTTGCTTCTCCTCTGAGTTAGAACAGGGGATCTAGTCAGCAGGGGGTCTTTGGGTTTCCCCTTTTTTTCCCTACACTCCCATTTCTTTGATATCTTTGACTCTTGATTTTTCTTTTCTGTAGCAGTCTTTAGGGGACAGTGCTTAGCCTAGTGGCCAACCTTTTTATAGGTGAAGCAAACAAAAGGTGTTGACTCATATTCTATTTCTTGTCTCCACTTTCCAACTTTTGAGTTAAGGGTTATTACTTGGGGTAGTTCGTATCTTGTTGGATATTAACACAGATCCTAGCAAACACTTGTCTAGATTGGGCCACTGTCATCAGATCTATCATTATCAGTTTACCAAAGGAACTAGCTATAGCCACCAGTATGTCCTCATGCCAATATTCTAGGGGTAAACCAAGAAGTCTAACCCAGATAGGTGTAGAGATAAAGAAACTTTCATTATAATCCAAGTTTGTTGACCATTTATGCAATGATAAAGAGGATTCATCCATCATCCAAGGGCCATCACACAACACTTTAGAAATATCTTCTCCATTGGAGAACAAAAAGGGAAAAAATCCTTTAGGCATAGCCACAACATCCACCTGTCCTTTAAGCTTCCACTTCTAGAAGGTAAAGGCTCTCACCAAATCAATATTCGGTCTAGGACCCGTAAACTTGCCTATCAACATAGACACCATTATAGAAATAGTATGGTCTATGATTTGGTCAGGAATTTTTATACCTATCTCCCCCTTTAATAGATCTGAAATAATATCAACCTTAGGGAAAGAATATTTTCCAGTTGGTTTGACCCCAAAAAGGTCCGACCATTTCCGCTTACCCCGGTTCGAGTTCCCACCATGTGAGGAATCTTCTTGTTGTTTTGTTGACCCTTCACATTTCTCAAAGGTAACAGCCTTTTCTACCTCTGGTCCCAAGACAAGACCACTGTCCTTGCTGGGTCGGGCCAGGCTTAACCCACCAGCACATTCCCCCTTATCTAACAAAGGTCTTTCAGCAATGCCAGCTGAAATAATCTCAGTAACCACAACATTTCCAGATTCAGGTACAGAATCCACAGCAAAACCAGGAGCATCCAGATTCCCGTCTTGCTTCAAATTCAAAAAAAATTCTCTCACTCTTTCTCCTCCTCCTCCCTCCCGCTCTCAATCCATTCTCTAGAATGCATCATAGAATGAGTCTATATGTTTATGTATTAGTTCTAATCTATTTTCATAGTGAAGGGAATTAAAGAGTTGTCTCCCTATTATGTACTAAATTTTCATACTGAACTAAAATATTAAAGATATCTTCAATTTTTCATTGCAAAATTCTTTTTGCAATTGTGTAAATTATATATTGGTTTTCTTCAAGGAAGAAATTAAATACTGTTGCATTCTATAAATTGGAATCCTAGGGTCATGTTTAGGGTTGTTGTTGTTCTGATTTTTCATTATTGGAGGGATGTAATGTAGTAAAGTGTATAGCATAGAAAATGGAGTTATTTTTTTAGTGATTATGTATGTTTATGTATCAATTCTAATCTATTTTCATGGTGAAGGGAATTACAAAGTTGTCTCCATATTATGTACTCAATTTTCATACTTGATTGAAATATTAAAGATATCTTCAGTTTGTCCTTGCAAAATTCTTTTTGTAATTGTGTAAATTGTATATGGGTTTTCTTCAAGGAAGAAATTAAATGTTGCATACATTTTGTTATGAAATTGAGTGGATAATAAGGATGTTTAAGCATGATTTTGTACTTGGTCAAATTGAGTCATTTATGCCAGGCATGAATGTCAAAATTTAACAGACGAGAATGATTTTTCTTACATTAACACGTTCTATAATCTAAATTTTGACTTTGTGCACCATGGATTTGGCACTAATCTCATGATTTTCTCAAGTTTGTTTCAAAAATAAACCAAAAAATCTAAATTCAGAATAATTTTTACTTTCATGTTATTAGGAATAGGTTTAGTGTAGTGTATTCTCAATTATGACTGAAGATAAATGAGATTAATTATTCAAGTGATGAAATAAAATCCTCATTTAAATAAATTTGAGAATAATCCATATTTGCAAGTTTGTAGATAGTTGCAAAAATGAGTCTATCATATGTGAAAACTTAGAATTAGGAATAACCTCTTGAGTCTTGTGGAGCTCAAAGTGAAGAAGGTGTTACAACCTTGTTAATTGGTGTTTTCTTGTCTTCAATCTATAGATAGTGCTAAATTTGTGGTTAGGTTTCTTAGGATTGTAGGTAGCAAGGAAAATCTCCAACATCACCAACCAACAATCTAGGGATAAATCAATAACTATCAAACTCTTACACAAAACCTCTATATCACACACCTAATATATAGGATATGCAATACATGGAACTGTCAAATGTATTACAAAAACATGGGTTGAAAATTACCTAAAAAGTGAGACCCGTCTTATCTCAACCTAAGATACCCTATGATTTGTAAAAACTCACATGAACACATGTAACTCCCTTTTACAACTCATTTATGTGTCCAAAACATTTTTATATTTCTTATTTTAGGAGACCCAACTTCTAGAAGCTAAATTTTGAATCAAGTGTTTAATTGAAAAATGGTTTAAAGTGTTGGAAAGATTGTGACATGCTCTATCAAGATATAACTAGCTACACCAATTATGGACAATTTTGGGTTGTTAGAAACCTCTAAGTCCTTCAAAACTGACTTTGTAAAATTTATTCAATAACTTCAAAAATAGAAACTTAAATATCTTTAAATCTTGAGATGATCTTGCAACAAAAATATAATAGCATTTTGATATTGCCCATCTAAAGCTTTTGGGTGAAATGCGGGAAAATAGGGTTCACTAATCTATGCAAGCAAGTTAGGGATCTTAGGCCTATTTCCCATTTACATTGGAAGGAGAATGATCCACTTGTCTCAAGATCTTTAGGCACAAGGTGAGTTTAGTGGTCCTTCATGATGATTTGAAAGTAACTATGTAATTGTGGAATATGAATGTAAGATCTAGGGGAAAATATGGTGAAATGATGATTTTCAGCATGTACATGAAAACAAAAAATAGACAGGAAAATTATAGTAAAATATCTAAGATTTACATATTGTAACTAACCCATAGAATGAATTTCAAGAAAAAGTAGAGGTACTAGTCACCCAAGGTGACTTGTTCCCGGGACTTAGTCACATGGGGTGACCCACTCCCGATAATTTTATATTTAATGACCTATAGATCGTAGATCTCCAAATTCTTAATTTGTACCTGTTTCTTTACGTTCACCACTCGTTCTTACACACATAAAAGAGAAAAAATGTTGGGTTGAAAGGGATTTTCCTAGATCAAACCCTGGTTTTAGAATTAACCATGAAATTTAAATGAATTGAAATGTAATTGAAAGTGTGTTGATTTGTAGCAGAGGCTAGATTTGATAATTAAGATGTCCTATACCTATTTGATGCAATGATATTTGAATTTGATCACAAATATTGATGTTATAACATGGCTCCACAAGAACTTAAAAGGAAAATCATGAACACATGGTTTCTTGAAGGGTGTTGAAGCTTTCCACAATGCTAGATTTGAATAAGGCAGCCTTCAATGCTTTGATATTGACTACTTGATCCAATCTTGCATGTATCAAATGAGGGGGATAATTTTATTTTATAAATTTCCCTAGCATTTTAGGGTGTTAATTTTAGAGCAAGTCAACATGGGGTTTCAATTTACCTCTCCTGCAAGTTAAACCATTGAATAATTTAAATTTGGGCCCAAACATCAAGGACTAGGTTGCCCAAGGTCACTCTCTCCCTCCAATGTGGGAGAAAATTGGGACCTATGGTCTAGAATGTCAAGTAAATGCCATGATTTAATGTAGAATTGAGTTCGGATCACTGGATTGGGTACAATATGTCATACATGCTAAAATGAGGCCTAGATGAGCAGCAAATTGCATAGGGGTGCATTTCTTGATGCTACATTTAGCCCTGATTCTAGAGGGAGAGAGAGAGAGAGACCCTGGGATCTTAACTCATACAACCAAGTACAAGGGAATTCAAAACAAAACAAAAAATGACAAAAGATACACTAAGGCTCCAAGTCAACTATTTGAAGAGACCTCAATAATCAAAATGTATCAATAACTAATATTTTTATTATAATATTATTGCAAGAGCACAATAGGTCACATAGAAATAGTAAGAGCATACATCAAAGATGAGACAAGACACCATGATACAACTAACTAGAAAGTTGTGTTATGTTATGGGATCATGGAGGAGATAGAAAGGAAACCATGGATCCCATGGGCTAGAAAGTTATGTTATGTTAGGTGATCCTTATTAAGAGAGGGGGAAAATTTGAAAGCAAGTTATATTATTCTAGCAAGTTTGGTATGGGCTAGAGAATTTATTCCAGTCATACAAATAAATAATTCGGTATGGGATAGAAATTTTTGTTATGCTAGTCAACTCATCTTGAAAATATATGCAAAGAAGAGGTTGAATGGTCTATCAATTTTTGTTATGATAATCAACCGATCCAAAGGAAAACCAAGAAAATAATTGTGTGCAAGGAAACCCACTAAAATAGTGCAAATGAGAGTCATCTGGCTCTAGCAAGTTCTGTTATGCTAGTAGACTCAACCTGAAAGATTTTGAATAAGGAGAACCAAATAAAGCACCATGTTCATAAGTAAATCATTTTGTACTTTAAACTAGGAGGTCATTTATGTGACCCATTAAGATGGAAAGATAACACTATGTAGAAAACTTAAGGAAGGAGTAACTCAAAATTTCTTGATAAGACCATAGTCACTTGGCTACTTAATTGAAGGTTTAGGTGCCTGAGAGAGAATATTTGGTTAAGAAGGTGGTAAAGAAGTTGGATATTTACTATTTTTCTTATCTCTATGATTGTTGTAAGTATGGTCACCTTTCTAAAGGAACAAGACTTAGAATTTATGTATCTTGTAAAAAGATCTAGTGAGTTCCGTCTAAAAGGAACACCACAAATTGAAAGAAATCTCTTTGGATAAGGACTATCTATAGTCACGTAAATGAAATTCTATTGGTATTAAGGAATACTTAGAGAGGGGGGGTGAATCAGTTTTCAGTTCCTACTACTTTTAATTAATTGATTGCACAACCATAAACCAATTGAAATAAAAAATAAACAAGAAAAAAATAAAGATAACATCCACAAACTCATGAAACTTGATTAAGGGAAAAACCACCGTGGGGATGGAACCCACAAATATCTCTACAGAAATATAGATAACCCAATTAAGAATGACTTACAAATGAAAAACACTCTTCCTGCAACACACTGCTCAAATACAACATAGGACTACAACCCTTACAAAGCACACTTCTTACAAAAGAGTTTAGACTACAATCCAAAAGGTTGAACTTGAAATAGCATCACATATTCTTGTGTAGTTCCATATAAGTACAACAAATAAATATCAAATTAACCTCTGCAATCAGATACATAACATCTCTAATCTTCACATAATAACAACTAACTATCACATCATCAACACCATCTTAATCAACACACAAACTTGACCTTATATTCTTATTACCAAAGTATAATAGGTCCAATGTCAACTCCAATAGCAAAGAGTGTAACGTGTATGTCCCCTCAAAAAAAACCAATCAAATCTACATGCTAACCTATACCAAGTTGTAGATAATGTGTAGCATTTTGGATCAACCAAAATGAACAATCAAGCTGATGGATCATTGACCCATTAGGATCATTAATCGATCCATCTGCTATCTGACTTTGTCTCTCATACTTATCTACTAGCCGGATACTTAGATCATCAAAAATTATCCAAAGAATAACATAAGCTTCTACGATCATAAGATATCATAGAATATATTCCAACCAACCTTCTAACAAGTTCACTACTCATTATTTAACCAAACATATCCATACCAATCATGTTGTCGAACTTGTTCACTACTACTTGTATATCCATACTTAGCCAATTATCATCCTAACCTTTGGTATACACAAACTATGTTGGGATACCATGTGAAATAAGTCTATTTTCCATCAATGACAACATAAAACCATTTTATATTAGTGTATCTTTCCCAACAATCTCCACCTTTGGCATTGATGGCAATACTTCAAGAAAAATGACTAAGTGTCCCAAAAAAATGCCAAACTCCAAAATTTGTTCTCCTAACCAAAAATATATACTCTCCCTAAGCTAATGGACTCATTTTTCTCACCTTATCTCTCCTCCTTTTAAATAAATGACAAAGATAGGGATCAACACCAAAATTGAACTACCAAAATCCTATAACATCCGCCTATATACATAGATGTGAAAAGTATACTTACAACAGTTTGAAGATATAAGAAAAGTTTATCTTCAGAGCTGCAAAGTCAACATTCCAACTCTTATTCAGACTTTCATAAATTTGAATCTTCCCACACAATGTTTATGACAATTTCTCTTCTTCCTTAACATTAGGTGCATCCATAAATTCATAAGTTACAATGGCTTCCTTTATTCCTCTAGACAGAACATCAAGCTTGGGAACAATTTGGTTCAACAGTTCACCGATTCTCCCTTTCATCCTTTCCTTCTCAGTGACAAGAGATTTGATCTTATCATTCAATAGTGTCACTTGTGTTGCATATGTCAAAGATAAATCCTTCAAAGGGTCATAGGCATGTGATAACTAAATTAATTTAGCTTCACTTTCCTTAACTATCTTGCCAATATCTGCAACACATTTTGTATAGTTAATGCAAGACTTGTATACTCTATTGCTTTCTATTAGAGAATCTTTGAGCTTTGAATATCAATGGCCAAATATGCCTTGTCCCTCACAACCATCAAATTTAACTGATTGAACCTTTTCTCAGTAAATTCATTCTTCCACTAGTACATTTGACCTGGTTTTTCTACCAAAATTTTTGACAATGAAATAAAAAAGTTTTGGTTGGTCAGATTATAGAAGGAAAACTTTCATTTTTTTTAATCCATGCCCGTGTTCATCGAAATTTCAAACAATACTATGTAGGTTTAACTTTCGACAAACATGGGCATAACTTTAAAAAAAAGAGATTTCATTTCATTATTACCACGGTGAATTTTTTCAAGGTTGCAGCGTGCGAAACCTCATCGACACTGTGTATTGGAAGCTCACTGAGGTAATTTGGAGGGTGGATTCGGCACTGAGGTAACATGATTTTTTTTTCCCGACTCTTGTGAGAATTTGAATGCATCTATTTATTATTACCAGTTTTAAAAAGTTTGAAGCCAATTTGTTCCCCAAAAATGTCATTTGCTGCATATTTTATTGTTTTGCTAAGATTGGGATTGGCTGGGATATTGTTGGTGGATGTTGTTGGGACATACACCTAACTAGGGCATTGACCTTTGAAGCTATTTTAACAACCCACTTGGTTCTAAGTGTTTACAATATACACAAACATTACCCTAACTTGTCTTTCAATCCATGACATTGGAAATCTCATGGTGAAGTTACATGTTAGGGTCGGGACTTCATGACAAAGCTGAGGATATTGGTTATGCCTCAGTCTATCAGAGAGTCACTGTTATTTGATGGAACTAAAACAAAAATTTGAACAAATGCAATATAATAATGGAACTATATAACCTGAATTGTAACAATCAACTGTTATTCCTTCACATGACAGAATATGTATGTATAAACAAACTAGGGAACTTCGCAAAGTTAAGAATGCATAATGAACTTCAAAACCCATGGTTGTAAGAATAGTTTTACAGAGTTATTAAGTTCATTCATTCAATACCTAATCGACAGTACAAATTAGAAACAAGACAATTCTAATGATTTTCACAACACTGTGTAAGCATAACAGTTCACCGTGATATTAAATCTGTCTATAAAATTGATTGCATAACAAAGGTAAATGCCCTAGTTAGGTGTATATTATGAGTTTAACCAGTGAAGCAAAGAAATGTTTGAAATAGTGTAATAACCAGAGATTTGAGGTTCATGGGCACATTGAAGACTTTTGTGATTGTATCCATTTTGGAGGATGACTACCTCAAGGAGAGTGTCAAAGAATCCCAATAACACTTGGGGATTTTGTGGTAAAACTTGGTGTTAGATGCAGAAAGCCAGGTTTGCAGGCCCAGGAAGCACTCTGTACTAAAGTGACAACCGTGCCTTGAAAGGTTGATAGACTGGTCTAAGGGGTTGGTTAGGCCATTGTAAGGTCACTTAGGTTGGGTACAGTAGTTAAGAAACAAATAAGAAAATATGAATAAGAAAATATAATCCAGCTATGATTGAAAGTGGATAAATGGTTTGAAATTCAAGCCTATATATATTTTAACCTCTTGATAGAAATGTTGAATCAAATGTACAACCTTTGGCATTTTCAAGAGTTGTTTATACACTAAAAATTTAAGCCTATATATATTTTAACCTCTTTCTACTTAATGCATGTCAATATTCTACATAATGTCACTTCATTCTTGACTAGTCTCTATTCTCCTTGTTTGACATTAGTAACTTCCCTCCTACAAGAATCCACCAATTGATTTATTTGTTGTCATGAACTTTCCACTGATAGATACAAACAATATATTTTGAAATAGCCCAAGAATGAATGCTTCCATTGCTGACTTCGACTGAGCTCTACCCTTTCTTCTCAAAGATGTACACCATATAATATACACTAATTTCTAAGCAATGTCTGAAACTATTGAAGTGGCAATTAAATCTTTCTTGCATTTAACTTATTTTCTACTCTTATTGACATACATTAGAACTTCTTATCTTTATTCCTGAAAATAAGAAAACAAAAGGCTTAAACAAATAATTTGAGGCTTTGAATTGTGATCATTGGATTGGATCAAATCATGGAATTTTGGATTAAAATTTATCATATGAATTTTTTTATATGTTTTTAGAAAATATAACATTAGATTTATTCATTTGCATAGTTCATAGAGGTTAAGTATCCTTTATCTATTAGTTAATTTCTTAATTAACATTTAATTGTTCAATAATCAATCCCACAACTATCATTTATTAAGTTTATGCAAAGTTGTATGCATATCATTTTAATAACTTGGATTAACATTAGGGAAAGTCATGTGGAAACTTAATAATTACTAGCCTAGTTACAAATTCTCCTTTCTGCTTTGAGGAGGTGCATACTCCTAAACAGAAGGAATACGTCTTCCATTTCCTACGTTGCTTGCAATATTTTAAACTCTCTACTATGGATAGATTAGAAGGCAGTCCATGTGATGCACCCTGCCACTACTCCATATCAGGGGGATTGGGAAACGATTTAGAATATCAAAAATCTTCTATTGTGAAGATAAAATACTCCCACATGAATTTCCACCTACACATTTGAAATCTAGCATTTTCATCAAGGGCTATGTAAATCATCTGTGAATGTTCTAGGTGCCTAAAAAGAAGCTATTCTAAAAATACTCAATGTTAACTGATTTCTCAAACAAATATAGCTTCAGAATTTTCAAATAGTTCTTGCTCCTATTTTAGAACTTGGGCTTATTATGTGTTCTCTGTTCTCTGTGTCTCCAAAAGACTTTGAGATCTGAAATTTCAAAACATAAATGCAGGAAATGTAACCGATGAATTTTCAGAACTTAAAAACCCTTTTAGAAACTGATGTTTACAGAACTTAAGATGCTTCGGAGAGTTGTCCGGTTACAAGTCCTTTACATGGTTTAGTTTGTATCCCCATGTTTATATTAAATGCTAAAGAAAGATATAAAGGTATAGCAAGCAAATCGGATTTCTTTTTACCTAAAACTCACATCAGCTAACAGGAAGGGCTATTTAGAAGATTGTGCAAGAAAATAAGTTGCAAAAATGAAGAGAAAAAGCAGGGCAGAATCACACCATTATGAAGTCAACACCACAACCTATCTTTGCTATTGCATCTGGATGGTGAATAAGAACTCTTTCAAGAACTTCCCTTTCATCTTCAGGCTGTAATCTGTCCCCACTTCTGTAGCTGTCATAATTACCAAAGTTGATGTCAAGCAAAATGTGTAGAAACATGAAAAGAAATCATGTTAGAAATTCCATCATTTGTCTGTTGTTTGGGACAGTCACCATAGAATTATTTGGACTCTCTCTCCTCTTGCCTTGTAAGGTTAAAATGACCTTTTTTTCTTCCCTCCATGAATAAACCCTTATCGTCTTGCACTTGTGCAATGATAGCACACCAATGTCTGCACATAACTATATCTTCTTCAATCACACTACTCTTCCAATTTTCCATCTTTTGTTCACTGTCATAATCATCAGTTTTTAGAGCCATTATTGATGCTCCAATCTTCTAATCCTCTTTCATAGACCTCTTCCTTGTGTGACTCTTCAAATCAGCATACTCTTTCTTTCCAAAATAGATAACCCTTATCTCATATGAAGAATTATTTTTGCAAAGGCTTGAGAATAAACTTGTTACCATCCTTATGAACAAGTATTCTTGTACCCATCATATTTTCCTTCTTAGGGACTACCAAGGTCTTCATGTACTTTTCTATCAACCATGAGATATTCACATGCCACCACTTCAACTTCCAAATCTGTTACTTCTTCCAAAAAATCTTATGCTGCAACACTTTGTTATTTTGGTCAGGACAGACTAGTAGGTCAGGACATACTGATTATAAGTAAACTAGTAAACCAAAGGACATGCTTTTACTACTAAGTCTCTGTTCTTACTATAGTCACTTCTCAAGACTCTTGGATGCATTTTTTTGATAGTCACTTCTCAAGACTCTTGGATACATTTTTTTCTTTCGTTCTTACTATTCCTTCACCAATTTTGAAATGTAGTAATCTAGACAACACATTTATCTCTATAATAAAATTTCATTCAATTTAACATTTTGCATGTTAGTTTTTATTTGTTGATTTCTTCAGATCGGTCCTATACATTCCAAGCATTATTCTTCTTGCAACATCAAGAAAGACCATGTCTGACGATATCAACGCACAACAAAATAGGGAGACAATTGCTAGACTATGGTCTAACTTAAAAAGAAAAGGTGATGGAAAATGTTATTGTCCTTGCAAAATTTGTAAGGGCTTAAAGACTCGAAGATATCTAATCAAAACAACTGAGGAACATTGTAGGCAGAATGGTCACATTGAAGGGGGAAACAAATTTTGTCCATTGGTATGTATTTTAATAATTTATAAAATACATAAGACATGATTTGATGATGACATCATGGTCATGGTTAATATAAGGTCATCATTTTCATATAGGTCAACCTCCCTATGATTCATGTTATGGACCATGACAATCCGAAGAATGTGGATTTCCAAATGAGGGAACATGGAGGTGTGAATATAGAAGTAGAAGGTAATGATCCCATGGAAGAAGACCACGATGATGAAGAAGATCATGATGATCAAGATGATAACGATGACGATGATGTTGACATAGACCTTGATGTACCTATACTTGAGAAGGCACACGAGCCCCTATATGAAGGCTCCCAAACAACTCTTCTTGTTGATGTATTGTTGTTGGTGAACTTGAAGGTTATGAATGGTTTATCCAATGTAGCAATGACACGTATGTTAAGGTATGTCATTTTTTTTCATTATTTTAGTCGTAATTCCCTTACAATTAACATTGGGTGAATCGTGTAGCAATTAATATTCTTTAAATTAACAAAGTATATTTTTGGTCATAGGTTGATAGGTGAGTGTTTGTTACCACCATCAAACATTCTACCTTGCTTGTACTGAGAATTATCTACCATTATGAAAGATATTGGAATAGAGTATCAAATAATACATGCATGTCTGAATGATCATATTATATATCATAAGCAACATGAATTTGCAACAGAATGCCTTGCTTTTCATATTAGTAGATATCGATCAGATCGAATAACAAAAAAGGTGCCTCGCAAGGTTCTTTGGTTTATTCTCATTATTCCATGTCTGCAATGATTATTCAGGTGCAATAGCTTAGCACAATTTATGGATTACCATGCACGCAATAGAATTCGAGATGACATTATGCAAATGCCTGCAGATAGTTTGACATTTAAGGAAATAGAAGAAAAATGGCCACACTTTAAAGAAGAACCTCATAATCTCAAGCTTTCATTGGCAACGGACGGTGTCAATCCGTTTAGAGAGATGAGATCTATTTACTCAGTGTGACCTATTTTTGTTATCAACAATAACATTCCTCCTTGGATGTCCATAAAGAGGGAGCACATAATGTTGGCATCGATTGTTCCAAGTATTTTTTCATTTAATATTCATCTAAATTAATTTATTATAAATAATCCATCAAAATGGTCATAATAATTATGTAATGTTTTTGTTCATTCAACTAGGTAAGTACCAAGTTAAAGATATCAATGTATATATTGAGCCCCTTATCGATGAGTTGATGGTGTTATGAAATGAGGTCACCATGTATGACATCTCTAGACCAATAGGACAAAGACAATTTCAATTCCATGCAATGCTTGTATGGACAATACATGATGCCCCTGGGCTAACACATTTGTGTGGTATGTTCTCTTCTTAACACCTCTTTTTGGGTATGTTATAGTGCTAACACAAAGTTAACATATTTAATCCAATTATACATGATTTTGTAGGTCTTCAGACAAAGGGAAAATTTGTATGTCCAGTTTGTGGTCCAAAGATGAAATCTCATCATTCAAAAAGTTTAGGAAAGTAGGTGTTCGATGAGAATAGACACTTTCTCCATAGAAACCATAAGTACCGAATTACCGAAAAACATCTTTTCAATGGGAAAGAAGAGACTACATCAAAGCCACAGAGAATGACACCTCGCCTATGGAAGTTGGAATACAATAAAATAAATCGTCGAGGTAATGTCATTCCATCTGATGGTTTTTGTTTGAAATTTATATTTTGATATTGTGTTTTATTTACTGATGATGTAATTGATGCTCATAAAGGTCATCAAGGCATTAATGACCAACTTCCAAAAGGACTAAAAAGTTATCCTACGCAATTTAGTAGGTTGTCGTACTAAGAGAAACTTTCAATCGTGCATTTGTTTGATCCTATACATATTGGAAAGAATGTAACAGAGACATTATGGAGAATCTTGGATGGAAGGTGTGACAAGACAAAATTGTCAAAATTTGTAGTGACATTGAAGAATCCAACCATGCAATGAAAAATGTCATTTGATCAAATAACAATGGAGACCAGATTGCTACAAGTGCCCTTAGTTGGTTATTGTCGGAGCAGCAGAGCAATGCTATAAAAGAAGTCATAAAAAAAATATGATTTCCCACAGGGTTTGCTGCGAGCATAAACGATCTCATATCAAAAAAAAGTGAATTTGGGCCAGGGATGAAAACACATGATTGACATATATTTATTAAGGTAATTAATGTTATTTTGTATTCACTATATATTTGTATACTACATGTAGTTTTCATTGCATTCTTTTATAAAATATTGATAAGATCATTTTACAAATATTGCAGTACGTTCTACCTCTATCTCTCCCACACCACTTTGCCAACAGTGTCAAACAAGTTATATATGATCTTGGAAAATACATGAGGTGGTTGTCATCAAAAGAAATCAATAAAGAAGATATAAATTATTGGAAGATAAAAATTCCTCTTCCTATGTGTGAAATGCAAAAGTGTCTCCCTTCAACTTTTTTCAATACACAAGAACACTACCTCATACATCAAGTTGAGGAGATTGAATTGTGTGGACTTGTACCAACTAGGTCAATGTGGATGGTTGAGAGGCACTTGAAATTTTTGAAAGGCTTGGTTTGAGAGAAAGCACATCCTGAGGGTTCTATGGTGGAGGGATATATGGTATACTAGACCATGGTGTACATTAGTGAATATCTTTCTAAGTTTGTAGCAAAGATCTATGTAGATCGTATTTGGGATCCCAACTCCATTAACAAATTCGAAGGGCAGTACTTGATGAGAAAAAGTAGATTGAGGAAAGTGAGAGGTAAATATAAGATGTTATTGTAGTTAATTAATTCTTATAAATCTTCAATATAAGTTATTTATAATTGGTGTATTTTTTTTATATAGTTGGTCGAGAGTGGGATGCAATACATTTGTATATTGTGAACAATCTTGATTGGATGATGGTATGGATTGAACGATGTCAACAAAATGGTTGCTCATTAACATGGGAAGGTGTTGCTTCATTGGTTAGAGAAGCTCATCGTAATGGAGATTCCAATGTCATGCCAATGGTAATTGATCTAGCATATGGTTTAAGAGGTAGAGAGGTACGTACAAATTTATTAATGATCATGACTCGTATGTTTCGTATCAACTCATGATGCAAATAATTTTCACACGCTTGAAAAATTGTAGGTCAAGCACCACAAAGCTATGTACTATCATGGCCACAAATTTTGCATAAAAAAGTTGGATGACATGAAAAAAACTTGTGATTTTGGGATAACTGCAGTTTAAAGGTCACTAATAAATCATCTAGAAACAACATACATCCTCAACAATCTCAAAATTGATACTATGGAATCTTGGATGATATAATTGAGTGCGACTTTAACTCTTTCAAAGTAGTTCTATTCATCGTCAAATGGTACAGGTTACGACTGAATCAAAATGATCTAGATAAAACTGTTATTCAACATGATAATGGATTTACAATGATCAATACAAGGTCGTTTGAGCTAGTTGAAGATGAGCCCTATGTTCTTCCAAGTCAATGTGAGCAAGTGTTTTACTCAAAGGTTCCACATAAATAGGGTTGGTCATTTGTTGTTAGACATGAACCAAGAGAAAGGCCAATAAAGTATAATGTTATGGAAGAAGAAGATATTGAAGATGATGAAGAAATAGATGATGGTGATGATGATGATGGTGATGGTGATGATGATGATGATGATGATGATGGTGATGATGATGATGATGATGGTGATGGTGATGGTGATGATGGCGATGATGATGGCGATGATGATAGTGGTGATGATGATGATGATGATGATGATGATGATGATGATGATGATGATGATGATGATGATGATGATGATGGCGATGATGATGAGATGGATGAAGAAGATGATCAATGACATGATTGAAATGTACAAGGTATATAGGTGATTTAATTATTTATATATATTTATATTGATTAGTATATATGTTTAATATTGATTTATTGATTTCAATTCCAATGATTACATATTTATTGTGTTCAATTCTAATGATTACAACATATGTGATTTATAATTACCAATGTTTTTCTTACGATGCTCAATTAATTATTATTGATACATGTATATATTGTGTTTGATTATCACCCTTTTTGCAAACAGGCAATTGACTATAGACATTGTCACCCCTTTTGTTGACGATCTTGCATTCCATATATAAGGTAAATTTGTTCATGTTTACGATGTTGCATATTGTTCATGTTGTCTTCTAAGTTATTTGTAGCATACGTATCATGTAATTTTTAGCTAACTTAAGATAAATGATTAACATATGCAGGAAATTTAACCCCTTTGGCATGGATCATGCACAGTGACATGGATCAACAGGTATAAGTCAATAAATAGACATAATTTTCTTATATTCTTCTTGTTTATCACTGAGCATGTATGTTATAAATAGACATATTATATAATCATATAATGTATATATAGACAAAGAAGAACCGTATAGACATATAATTATATAATCACTTTCAACTTAATACATTTTATATCTCCCATGTATAGACAAAGAAGAACCATACGTATGGGTCACGACTTGATTATTTTATATATATTATTTAAATATTATCAAAATTCTATTTGAAGCAGGGATGTGACAATATCTCATTTGATGGATTGCAAGACCCACCAAATAGGTACTTGTCAGATCTATCTACATCAAATGAGGGAAATGAGGGAATGGTAGATGAAAGTTCTACATGTAGTACGGCTAAAATGGGGAGATCAACTAGAGGTCAAAAGATTAGAAAAAAATTGGATAAACATATGCAATTTTTCCTTGCTAAAGGGGGGTCATGTTCTTATGATGATGAGACCAAAGGTGACATCAAGGTGCCCTTTCGGTACACACATATTGAGAAAGAATGGGTACCCAATGAGCTACCTCCAATCAACACTGATTTTTGTGTTAATGAGAGGATATATCGCATAGCTCCATCCTCATTACATGGTTTGGGCCTATTTTCCATGGATGGGATAAAGGTATGTTACAACAAAGTTGTTGAATTATTCAATTATGTCGGTCCGTGTTACAATTATAATGATTGGATGCGGATTGTTCAATATAAAAAAAGTATGCGTAGGTATGCACTATCAGCAAATTATATACAATGGAAAGAAAATAATCAAAGTAAAAGATTTGTAATGTACATTGATGGGAGACCAAAAGCAACAGGTAATATTGCAGGTTTTATAAATAGTACGTGACCTTCCTCAACTAATAAGCAACCTAATTGCATATTTGAGGCGCGTGAGGGGAATCAAGTTTTTGTATGTGCAATAAAATCAATAAGTACAGGGGAAGAACTGCTAATAGATTACCATTTAAATTGCATAGATACAAACAAAGTTACTATTATGAGGGTGGTAAGTACTATATACCATTTTATTAATAAAATTTTTTTGCTAAGTCTATTGCTTTCAGTTCGCTGAAGTTTTTATATTTAATCTTTGTCATAGGATGATATGAATCCCCCACATGATAGAGGCCATGAGGATGTTTCTCCCACCCATTCTTCAACAATGGTAAACCTTATTGAAATTGTACAAATTATATAGTTGAAAAATGTTATATTATTACGTTATTTTATTTAGGGTTTTGGAGTTTTTATGATAGTTTTACTGATATTCCTATCACAATTTGATGTTTAGGATAGGGGAAAAGCACCTATAGCAATAGAGGCAATAGCTACCCCTTCTGATGATGATATCGTAGAAATGCCTAATATAACAATTATGTTGAGGAAAAAACTTAAAAAAATCAATTTAGAAATTATGAGCATTTTGGATGAAGCAAATCCAACCGAGATGCTGAAGTCGAGGCTATCTGAATTGATGATGCAAGCACGTCATTATGAAGTAAGTAGTAATGAATCTTTAGTTATAACAAAAGTTCAATAAAGGTTTATATTTTATACTCTTTTATGTTGTGAAGTAAAATATGTAATATGTGTTCTTGTTACAGGATGTTTTGGAAACTCAAGTACCTGGTCAAGGACAATGCAGTGAGGCCAATAGTATCAAAGCTCCGGCCACCTCAGGTAAAATAATCCTTTAGTTGACAAGTTACAATAAATGTTTTCTTTGGAACATTCAAAAGCTTCTTAAGTCAACTCTTACTTTTATTATTTCAGAATGTCTTTGCTAACAATGTATTGTTCAGGTCATCAAGTGCAGGCGACTCCTCCTAGGAGGTTGACGGATGTCCATCAGAGATTTTTGAGTGCAATGTCGGCAACAAGGAGCATGCAAACATTGACACCTTCACGGTCTATGCCTAGTAAATCCTTATTTTTCTATATTTGGTTTTGTGTTAATTATGATTTGATAATGTGTACTTTAATCTTGGGTGCATCACATAATGGATTAATTTTGTGGAGTAGGAGATACACCGACACAGTCTGCTACGCCAGATACTGATCAAAGTACATGTATTGGTGATAATTCACCATCATTTCCTGGATCTACCCGTCTTTCTAGCACGGGAGTTATGCAGACATCATTATTGATTGACGATAATGAATTGATGCCTTTAAAATGTCCTAAGCTTCCAGGTATTTTAAAATTATTATTTTTGATATTGTAATATGCATTTACCTATTCATAACAAGTTTTGGATTGATTATCCCATGACATTTTTTACAAGAAATGATTCATTTTATAAGACGCTTTATGACCTCACACTAAAGATATTTGGGCCCACCATACGTACAAGGTGGAACATCATAAGTGAACTAACCCTATCCCACTATTTTTTTTTCATATCATTAATTGGTACAGTATTTTTCCTTTCATTCAGGTCTTTTCTTTTACTATATTCAAGGTACACAACTTTAGTTAATTTTTATATCTAACAATTTTGTGTTTTTTCTTAAAAGGTGGAACTTGCAAGACAAAAAATCAAATGATCAACTCATTAAAGATTTAGAACATGAGTTTGGTAGTAATCTTTTTTAGGAGAATAAAATTTTAGAAAAATCTTGCGAACATCTTAAGACTGTGAGGGACTCATATAGAAAGAGTCTCATCCAGAACCCAAAGTACGAGCATCCTCCCTTTATTCCAATGAGGGATTGGAATGAGTTCATTTTGGATGCAAAGGAGAAAGGGGATGCTCAAAGAGGAATTACACCACCAAATGACAGAAGAAGGTATGCAATAGTATTAACTACTAGTACAATGTAATAATGCACTAATTAGTGATCTTTATATCTATATCATCTAACATATTTCAAACTTTTCATAGGTTGTAGGACACATCAAAGGCAACAAAGGCCAAGCTGTAAAAGATTGGGCAGCACAGACTTGGCTCTAGTGGATATTTCAAAATTAAGGCATGAATTGTAAGTGGCAGTAAATGAATTGTAGAGAAAAATTATTTATAAAATGCAAACAATTTTGTTTAATAAAAAAATGCAGGGCTCTGAATTTAATTTAGAGGCCACGACAGAACACAAAAAAATTGCCTTCAAGGAAGGCTATCAAGCCATCCCTGAACGCATACGCCAAGCTTCTACTAGCCCAACCCAAGAGTCTCCTGCATCATGTGAACAAGTAAATATGCCAAAAAATATATTAGAAATTGAATACTTGAGAAACAATCTATTTGATAATAATGTGCATGACATTGCAATGCAGCCTCTTAATCGTAACACAAATCATACACCGCATGATGAAGCCCCTGATGTGGATCGTAGTGTCGATGGAGGTGCTCATTTGCTATTTAAAATTAATTATGTAATTATTAATATAATTTAACATCTTAAATTGAACTTGGTGTAACCTTTTTTGTGTATATTTTAGAGGATACAGAATGTCATGCTGAACGAGTGTCGGAGGATGTTCAGAGTGATCACCATGTAGATCATGTGGCACGTTTAGGTAAAGAAAATCTATGTTTTGTTCTTTTCAATTAATTATGTGTGAATTTAACTCATGACGTAGTTGTTATTGCAGCGGACCGCCCCTTTGACGCAACGACCTTCTATTCCTGAACAAATGAGGAGGAGACATGTGTTGCCATTAGAAATAGTAGATGAGGGGAATGATGAGGACATTGATCTTCCTCTTAGAAATTACATGAAAAAAAATAGCAAGAAACCCAAAAAGAAATGATTATAATTAACTTTTTTTGGTAATGAAAGAACGTTGTCTTAATGGATGTAATTGTGTACTAGTAAGTTGATGAATGATGTGTTAATTAATTATTCATGAATGTTGTGTGTTAATGAATTATTCATGAATTTTGTGTGTTAATGAATTTTATGTGTTAATGAATGTTATCATGTGATTATAATGATTGAATGTTATATTTCAAAAATGGATGAATGAATGAATGTTATTAGATGTTAATGGGGAATTTAGAGTGATGTTGGGGGGGGGGGGGAGGGGCCAAATGAGCTTACACCTTCATGTGGTTGGCCTTGTTAAGTAGAGAATATTAAACTATTCTTGAAACCAAGTGAAGCTCAAAATTTAAAGATAAGCTTAGAGTTAATAGTGATAGCCAATTAGCAAGTCGAAATGAAATTCATCGTTACAGGTATCTTGCATTCTCAATGTTTGGAGCATTATTAAAAGCACTGTTATAAAAATTTATTACTATTATGACCTCTATGCATATCAACACTCTATCACTGGTTTTTTGCACACTTTACTAATCACTATTATGTATTGCTAATGCATTATAACAACATTTTCTTTAAGCCCACTTGACCATTATTTTTGCAATAAGGTTCTTGTGATTGTCACTTGATGTCCTTTTGGCCTCTAATTTTCCCCATATGATACTTTACTGTGTTCCTATTAGGTATCTTTTTTTGCTCTTTATGACAATCATTTACAAACTCACCATGCTATATATTCATGATGATAAAATAATAAAATGATACCTTTGTATTATGGTTCTTGTCATCCCTCTCTAAAACGTGACCCCTCTGTCAAAACAAAGACTCCAGCTCTGTTCTTGAAAACATGCCTTCATCATTTCTTGGGATAGTGCTTTAACATAGTTCCTAGATAATTGTGACTGATTTTTTTTATGGCCTTCGACCGATCTTGTTGACTTTGCTACATCAATAATGGTGAACAACTCATCTTCCTCATGGATCCTGTCATTTCATTGTTTTGTATCAATGTTGTTCACCATTGACTTTGTATAGCAAAACCCTTGAACAATCATTTTTTTTTCACTTCCATTACATCTTTGTCCTGCATTCATTGTTATTGCAACATTACTTACTACTGTTCCTACTGCACTCTTCACATTCTAAAACAAATCACTATTTTATAACCTTGAGCACATCTTTGTTCTTTGATTGTGAATACCACAATGTTCTTTGACAATGTACACATCACTATTTTTTGAAACCTCTTTGTTCATTGTCAATCCATCTATAAACACTGATTTGTTTGTATATGTCACTGTCCTTTAGACATTAAACCATGGGAATGACGAGGACATTGATGAGTTTCTTGTCCTTTTGACAATGACTATCAATTCTCAACTAATGAAAATTTAAACAGCTAATAAATGAATGGTCTCATATTATTACCTTTTTAGTTTTTAAAGCACAATGTCATGTTTTAATATTGTGTAGTTTTTTTCTTATGTCAAATTATTCTTTTACTATTCTAACATCGTTATATGCTTGTGATTTGTTTATCTTGTTTCTTTGCAGTCCTTGGTGCACTTGGGGAAAAGTATGATGAGGCAATGAGAAGAAATGATGTGATGGCAATTGTTGTTACTGGTATGTATGCCCTTTTAATATCAACACTCAGTTTCTTATTTTATATTTCCAAAGGTTCATTGCATTACATGATATGTCTTAAGTTTCCAATTCATTCTGTTTGTGAAGTCTTGTCATGCTCGTATTTCAATGCCAAAAGCACAACTTGGGTATTTCATGCTTGTACTATGATATTGCAATATCAAGTAGAGCCTCATATTCATAATTGCAAGGTTATATCGACATATCAGACACAACACTATATAACATCATTGCTATCATTAGAGGGAGGTTCATTGTATAGCTTATATCGATACTTCAGGAAGAGCAGAGATCTCTATGAATATCTGCAAATTGGAATATCTTAACTTTGCATAATTCCTAAAGTCATTAGATACAACAATGATTTAATATCATATCCACATTATTATTTGTATATTATACATATTAATCCAGATAATCTTAGCATTACCTATATATAGACCTAATCACCTTGCATATATCTAATTGTCAAATTAGAGATAGCAATGATATTGTCATATATATCTTATCAATTGGATAAGCTTAAAATTTATAAGTGGTATCATAGATCATAATTCATAGTGTTAATTGAGACTTGGAGTGATGTAGAGCTTGACAACTGAAGGTGAATAAGCCCAATCAAACTTAATAATCTGAACTTTCATTCACCATAGGTTTCGTTGTGACAGCCGATTGTATGGTTGCTGAAAGAGATTTATAATCTTGTGATATATCAATGATGAGAACATCAACAACATCAATACTCTCCTTGGTAATCACTAAACCAACTTACCAACATTTTCTCACTATTGCAGATATTATGGCTCCTTCACGGACTGAGGTTGGTCTCTTCATCAGGCGGGTCTACCACCATTTTAGTTAAGGGCTAAAGAGACTGATTTATTGTTATAACTTGCTCGTTGTGGGTCTACCACCCTTTTAGTTAAGGGCTAAAGAGACTGATTTATTGTTATAACTTGCTAAAGAGACTGATTTATTGTAATAACTTGCTCATATATGTTTTTCCTTTGAAAGATTGTCCTGCATTCAATTTTACTATGTATAAGGTTGTTATGTGTGCTTTAGAAAAGTTTCATCAACATTTTACTCTCTTTCTCTTTTAATTTGTCAAGATGAGCCTGTACATCTCTGTCCTATTCGTGGACTCCTTTTATTCATCATGACTGGCCCATTGACTTCTATCATAATAGAATGTGTCAGCATTAAGACTGCTACTTTGAGATTTTTGTACTATGGTCTCAAGGACTATGTACTGATTACTTGTTTACTGCCCCTTATTATTCCCTATTATCACCAGACCCATGCTCTTTCTGGTCATTACTCTCATTGCTTTCTTTATCATTCTTAGCTTAGACAGGGCTACTGAGTCAACCTCAAGTAAGGAGGCTTGAGAGAACATGTCTTATAAGGAAAAATGGCAAGATCTCAATGTTATCATTGTCATGCAGAAGATCTCTTTCTATTCTTCTAGTCTTCATGGACAGTACGATGAACTATCATCATCAATACTCTTGCACCTGCATCATGGAGGAAATAGAGAAATCAGTTAGAAACCCATCAATAATATATATATATATATATATATATATATATATATATATATATATATATATATATATATATATATATATATATATATATATATATATATAAAACCAAAAATTATTATTGGTCACTTTTTTGACGTTTTAATAATAGTTATTTCAACAAGAATGCTATGTGTTCGACGTCAATTCTGACCACATGTCATCACAAGAGAGACAAACTATGTTTTGTGTTTCGATGAGAATGCTATGTGTTCGACGTCCATTTTGACAACATTATGGACCCTGATTGGTCGCAATTTTGACGAACGTTGGTTACATAGATAAAAGGTTTGATCTACAATTCTTCCAGGTAATTCAGTCGGTAATTCAACCACTAAGGAGGTTGGAATTTCGATGATTATTTTTCCTATCGTATAATCGACGACAAAAAGTTTGACAATAGTTTTGGTCATCTGTTCAACCAATGGGTATCAAAAATTTGACTAATCTTCATCAAAAAATAGGGTAAAATTTACTAGTGTTCACCTTTATCATAGTTGATTTCTCAATAGACTAGAAATGTGAGTCAACCGCTTCCAAAAGACTTTCTAATTGATAGACATAGAATCATTCAGATCTATTGCATGTTCTTTCATAATATTACTTAGAACATTTACTTCCCTAGTCAATAGTATATTTCCTTTCTCATTTGACTTCATTATGCTCTCTCTTTCTTTGGCATGAGAAAATGAAGCAAGTTCCATCAGTTGGTCTTCTCCAAGTGAATATAACTAAATTGGTCCTTTCAATTGCATATCAGTGGACTCATTTTCTCATTAATAATATATTATTTTTGCAGTGTCTCTTGCCTCATCAGATTACATTGCTTCCCTTCTTCATATTTCTCTAACGTCTACTCAATTTTCACTTCCTCGTTCTTCTCAAGAATTTCCTCTTCCATGGGGATCTATTCATCTCTAACCTGTTCTTCCTTCTAATAATCCATGTATGAACTATTTCTATCTTTGTTTGTCCCTGATTAGGATCATTAGGTTTTTCATCATTAGTCTCTTCTCTTTCTCCCATGACCTCCTTATACTCATCCTCTGTTATTGTAGCCTTATAATTCATTACACCTACTATGTCTTCTTCATCATCCTGGCCCGTAGAGAGTGAAATAGGTACTCTATTGATAAAGAGATCAAGTTCTTCAATTGTGGAGTAGAAAATTGTATGTAATGTTGATTCTTAAATTTTCTTTTCTTCTCCTTCAATATAAGACCTTTAGACTGACTCTCAAAGAGTATCTTAGATATTACTTCCTTAGTCTCTTCAACAATTTCATCAACCTTTCCACTTATAATCTTGTTTATTCTCATTTTTTACAAGAGTAGTCTTTTTTCTTCCTCAAGGACTCTCTTATGGTCTTCAGTTTTAATATCCGTACATAGTTTGTTCAATACTCCCTCTCTTATCTTCTTCTCCTTTTCTAAAGAAATCAGTCTTCTCTCCTCAAGATTTTAAAATAGATGATCAAGGATTTCCCCTTTGATCTCCACAAGTTCTCTCTTAAACTTATTCAGATATATTTAACTCTTTATTCTTCTATTTTCCTATTTTCTTCTTCATTATACTTATGATAACACTTATTTACTCTAACCAAGGTTCCATACTTAACCAATTTATTTAGAACTTCAGAAAAAGGTGGCTTACCAATGGGAGTTTCTTTAGGAACTTTATTAATCACAACTTTAGCTTCTCTAGGCCCTTCTGACCTCAGTTTCTTCTTGGAATCATCGGACTCAGTGGATTCATCTCTATCTACTTCCTTTACTCTCTTCCTACTAGGATTGGGTTCCATTATTGTTGATTCTAAAAATTTCTTCGATCTGGCTACCTTTGGTGGAATGACTTTAGGTGTATATGGTTTGGGTGTCACTTTCTTCTTTGGAATATCTTCCTTTGATTCTTTCACTAAACTGCTAGTGAATCTTCTCTTAAATGAAATGTAGGGAGGGGTTCCTTCACTTACATCCTCAAGATTAATAGGATTATCTTATTTTTCCTTCTTCTTCTCTTCCTTGTACTTGATTCTAGATTCTACCATATGTACCTTGGTAAAACCAAGACTTTCTCCTACTAGTTCAACTTCCCTTCTAACTTTTATTTTCATGGTCAGTTTGCTTACAACAATATGTACTTGTAGTCTCTTCTCCTTGTATGTCTCTAATATCTTCTCATTAGGATCAACATGTTTCTCCAAAAGATCTTGCACTTAACATTTCATAATTACTAGATCAACTTCATTTCCCATCGGTATGATCCAATGAGTTCTTAGTTCTACTATTATGATATCACGGTCTCAGAATCCTCCATCTCATCTATATTTTTTCCTAAAATGTCTTGAAATATCCCCAAAGTTTTTTTCTTCTAGATGTCTGATCAATTCTAAGATAGTAGCTAGTGATCTTCCTTGCAACAGGTATGTCCTTTCTCCATGTTGTACCATTGAACCCTAGAAAGTGGTTCATAAAGTAGAAGAAAATGTATATTATCAATGAACCATACTTTGAAGATCTACTTCTTTTCCTTCTTAATCATCTCAATATTTTGCATAAGTTGACCTCTCAAGGCTTCACACATACCAAAATGTATTCCATCTTTCAATAGGTTGTATAGATAATTATGCTTGAAATAGATTTTTCTCTTCTTGAATGGTAGACCTTGTAGTTTAACACCATGGATGAGAATTTTACATCTGGTTTCTTAATATCATCAACAATTATTGCCCTTTTATTCCACATTGATTATGTTAGGTTTGTTACCAGATTTTCTCATGTAGCTTTTAGTGATGGGGTTTCACATTCAGAACATAGTCCAGTGATAGCCTCCAAGAATTCCTTGGTAATCTTATAGGGTTTATATAGCCAAATAAATTGATCACGAATGCTTCTCAAGACAATATGTGCCCACTCTGGTTCATCAAAAGTGATAAACTCCATAACTTGTGAAATCTTCATAGTTTCTAGTGATTTGAATTCTCCTTTAATTTCTCTTATTCACACAAAGATTCATATGTTTCATGAATTTCACTCTCTCGTAGCTCTTCAAAATGACATTGAATGTATGCCCTAATATCCTCAACCTGAAGAACATTGTATGGAACCTTTGAAAATGCACCCTTAAGATCATTCTCCATTTTTAGGGGTGTTTCTTCAAAACGGGACGGGGTCTATCCTTGAAATCAACAATAATCAGAGTATCCATGATCTCAAAAAGAATTTAATAGGCTTAGCAATGATAAATACCTTTGTGTTGTTGATAGGATTTGTAACTTTGATTTTGAAATAAATTCAGGACTCTAGCTCGAATCTCCTTTAATCTCTCTGAAAACTCAATCAAAAGATAACAAGGTGTAAAGTGACCTTTTAGAAACCTTTTTTATTCCTTCACAATCTCCAGAAATCAGTTTGTAATAAATGCAATCAAACCCTATCTCATAAAGTTGCTCAAGATCAGTAAATAAAATTATGTCTGTGATCCACAAAATCATGATGAAATTCACCAAGTAAGATATCAATAGGATAAAGATTCAATTGTGTAACTATCTTATATGATTTATTCCTTTCATCCTTCTGAAAAAGGGGTTAGGTAAGGTTTTTCATTAAGAATTCCCCTTTAGGTCAAAGACCTAATTAGTTAGCAGAAGAAATTTCCACACCAGAAATTGGTGTGATCTATCCTGTAGAATCAATCTATTCTTTTCTCATCTAAGTTTTCTTCATTTCCTTCTTTACTTCTTCAACATCAACAATTGTCTTTCCCTTATCATATCTACCATTATTTCTTTCTACCGAACCTTTATTTCTATTATATCTACAATTCTTAGCAATGTGACCAAATTTTTTGCAATTAAAGCTCATCACATTGGGATTTCTATACCTTTGATTAGTCTGATTCAATCTGCACCCTTCACCAAGTGTCCAAAATTATTGCATTTGTAATAGGTAACATTTCTTTCTCTCATCTTTATTCTGCACTCACTTGATTTGTGTCCATAGTTGTTGCAGGTGTAACCGTAACCAGAAAAGGATACATAATTTGATTTACTTCTACATTCTTTCACTCTATGACCAACCTTGTTGCATGTGAAGAATCTTCCATTGATATTTGGTTGTCTCATAGGTTTCTCCTTTAGTTTCTCTGTCTATTTTTTTGATAAAAAATTTTGTCCTCCTGATCCATAAGTTTCTCCTTTCTCAAAGCCTAAACCATGCTTGTCTCCAACTAGTCTTTGTCTCTCAATTTGTTCATCAAGCTTTTCCAAATTGGATTTGAATTTTTCTTTGAATTCATTGGTTGCTACAAGTTCTTTCCTCATAATTTCATTGACCCTTCCAAGCTCTTGTTCATTGTATCTGGACTCCTCAAGATCAAGTTGCAATTGTCCAATTTCACAATTCAGTTTGTGACATTCTTCATATTTGTCTTTCAAGGATTGTTCAATGTTTTTCCTTGTTTCAACTTCCTTTTTATTCATTGTCATCACCATGGCTTCCATTTCATGCTTTAGATTATCTCTCTCTTTAGCAAGTTTCTCATATTATGATTTGTCCTTTAGGTCTTGTGAATTGTTCGTACCATTTGTCAACTGTAACCGATCAATAAATTCTTTCCTTTTTCTATATTTGTTCAATTTTTCCTTAATGCTTTCTATAAAGCTCTCAGTTTCTTTGAGTTTTTCTTTGAGTTCAATGTTCTCAACATTTTTTTTATCAACATTTTCAAGTGCAACTAGGAGTTGCTTCTGAACATTGCTAGAAATTGCTAATTCACCCATCTGGACCTTCCTCAAGCTGTTAAACTTCTTCTAAAGCACTAGACTCTGATATATCAACCCTTTGCTAAAACTAATTAGAAAATATTTTTTTAAATAAATAACTTTATGAATAAATTAATAACTTTTTTTAATAAATAAAACTATATATCTATATATATTGAAAAAGAATCTTTTAAATAAATATATATTTTTTATTAAAACTCAAAGTGAAATAAAGTTTTTTTATTAAAACTCAAAGTGAAATAAAGATGCACTAAAAAAATTAAATAATTTTTTTAAATAAAAGAATTTTGAAAAAGTACTTTTACTAAATTAAAAAAAAAACTTTATTTAAAGAGCCTTTAAAAATGCATATACTTTTTTTAAGAATAGAAAAGAAGCATAGAATCAAGAATCTAATCCTTTTATTTATAATAAACTAAAAAAATTTCACCACGTAAGCTTAGAAGCTAAGAAAACTTAAAAGACCATTGCATAAAGTTTTAAAAAACTCTTTTAAATTAATATGCAAAAGGGCGAAAGAGTCATTGAATTAATCAATGCATATTAAAAAATACAAAGACTAAATAAAGAAAATGACAGAAGTTAGAAACGATTTGAAGGAAGTGATACTAAGAGAATAAAGTGATTAAGGCACTAATTATGTTGTAGGCGTTTCCCTATGAAAGGGTTCAAGCTGATATTTTTATCCGATGATCAGCAATCTTGCAAAGACAATGATGACCATTGAAAAGATCTAACGCGTTCATTTTTTCATCATGAGTATACAACAGGTGGGTTTGAATCACATTTTAGCCCTGCCTGAGGTCAAAAACAAATGGTTCACCTGCCACTTTATACCAGAAAAACCCCTTCATCATCTACATGATTCAACTCAGTTGCCGATAAATTTTCTTCAATGGACTCCACGTAGAACTTGGCAACACATCCATTTGGATATATCACAATTAACACAAAAACTAGAAGAATAAACACCTCTGTGATTCCCCTTATCTGGAAACCCATTATTACAATTCTCACCTGTATAGCCCCCTCACCATTCTATACATACTCTGAACAGGCTCTAAATTTTTGCAGCGCTTCCATGTAAAATTAATTCTTCATTTGCCCCCATTGACAACATTAAAATCTCGGCCATTAATATAATGATGTAAGTTAAAAAAATACATTAAACCTTGCCAAGAAAAAACTATATGAGCACAAACATCACACACAACAAAAAAATACATACATAAGTATTGTTCCCTCTACCATATACCTTCAATCTGCCAGCAACCTTGCTCTCACACAGATTGTTGACAACTGTAATCTACCCTTCAACATCATTCTCAAATTAGCCAAGCTCGTGACGAGAGATGACATCAGGGGTAGTTTGCCGAAATACGATACAAATAGAATTTTTGGGGTGTTTGTGAGGTTTGTGTTTCTTGCATAGATTCAAGCCCATGTTGCAAACATGGTCCAACCCAAGGAAAAGGAGATATGGACGTTCCTTCATCTCTACCATGAATTGCAGAGCCGAACTGAAGATGGGTGGAAGTTTGTTGTAGTGGAGGCTCTGAGAGAGGCACTGTATGGGCTTCATGAAGATGACGAGAAGCGTGAAATTTGTGCTGAGTTTTTGAAGATTGTGGAGGATTGGGATAAATTGAAATGGCTTCAATTTCTTGCAAAATCATCGGAAGATACTTCTCAGATGCAAGCAAATTGTTTGACAGAATGCTTACCCAGCTGAATTGGAAAAAGTAGTGCAAAAGATTTGATTTTGAGATCTTCAGAGGCATTGTGGATGATGCAGACACAATAACAGTATTAGCAACAGTCGCAGTATTCGGATGATGAAATCAGGATGTTGTGGAATGGGGATTTGCAGTATTGGGTCGATGAAGGTTATCTTCACACCTGCTTTGCACACACTAGTGAACGAAAAGTAGTCCTCATACATAAGATCTTCAACAGTGAAAGTTTGAATCATCAATTCTTCATGTTTTCTCCAACCCAATCATAGCTGCCACCATGAAGATAATCTCCATTCATCTAGAAGTGAAAAATAAAAATACAAATTAGGACTTAAGAAATTAGGTAGCACTTGTGGGATGTGCCTGACTGCCAAGTGTGACCTACAAGTGCATCAACGTAAGTATGAAAATAACAGGTTGTTTAGTGGTTGCATGGGTGTCAATCTGTATGAAAGGAGTGTCTATTCCAACTATTTTTTGCACCTCATGCAAAACCTGCAATACATGCGAGAGACCTTGACAAAAGTGTGATCTCTTGCCTTGTAATTTGTAATTTTTCTGATGACCATCTACAGCCACCAATTTCAGCCAATACAATCATGGTTAAACATTTTTCATATAGTTTTTCAATAAGAATCAAGATGAATTGGAGGATGTTGTGATTAAAGTTGTGTGTGAAGAAGTACATGTCCTTAGCTATCCAATAGGCACCATACTGGATTTTTATTTCCACTGGGATTGACGGAAAGTAATTAAACACATGGTTGAGTCTCGCCACAAAGGAGTGTTGGAGGCAGTAAAAGGTTATACTCTTCAATGTTTTGAAGACGATAGCTATTCTTGCTCAATTTAATGGTTTGGAGGCGTTTGCAATGTCTATGCCAGTGCAAGTCAGGGTAATTCTAATTTATCAAAATGGAGTCCCAAATAGACTTTATGATAGGTCTCATGCAATCCCTGTTGGTGCAGGTGTTGCCCAGAGGGGAATTTCAAAGCTGCAATGAGATGGTGGTGTTGTTTGGTAGTCATGATTTGAATCATAGTGCTTCTTGGTGGCACCTAATTTAATGTATCTTGTTCCTAACTATAAACAAAGCGGCCTGAAATATTAATAAAATTTAATATAATTGTGTTATTTAATAAAAATAATATAATATTTATAATTTAAAATTTAATTATTAGTGTGTTAATACAAATTATTATATAATAATTTAAATATAAGGGTTCATTTGGTTGCTGGAAATAAATAATGTTGGAATTGTCAAATTCCAATATTTGACAATTCTAGAAGTTGTAAATTTGGAAAATGGTTTTTGGAATATGGCTAGAACTGTTTGGTTCACTTGGAATTCATAATGAGAAGATGGAAAATGTTGTTTGCATATGGACTTCAAAATATCATAAATTTTGTTTTAACCCCCAATTCCCTAAGTGTAATTGGAATTGATTTTCCAATTCTACCTATTTAGTTGGAAGATTCATACATTGGGTTTGGGGGTGAATGAGAATTAACAAATCCCTATTCTAGTTTCATGTTTTGAACACAAACATCGAAAATGTCAATTCTGAAATTTGACAATCCCAATTCTAGTTAGCGGGTTAAATATTCTCCGTTGAATGACTGAGATTTAACAATTATTTTTTGTCATTTGATTCTCTTGCAAGTCTCCGTATGTTTCACATCAATTTAAAATTTTGGTCAACTATAAATTATGAGTTGCCCTATAAAAAAATATGGCGGTTTTTATACGACAGTTAGAGTTTCTGATGTATCGAAAATTTTATTTACTATAATTACTGTGTTTATTTGCGGGTTAATCTTGTATGGAAGGTTTTTATAACATTATAAGATATTTAGCATATTTTTTTGAAATATTTTGTAAATTTTGTTAGTATATTTATAATTTACAATTTATCATAAGTTTTCTTAGTTTTCTGATGTGATTTGTATTTATATTAATGAATATATTAATTTATAATAGATTAATTAAATATATTATTTAAAAAAAATTAATAGTTATTCTATTATTTTTTAATATTTACATGACAAAATGTTGTTGTTGAATAGGCTTTAGAAACATTCAAGCAATTGCGATTGGCAGGTGTGAAGCCAGTTTCCGCAACCTTTGCCAACATCCTGTCTGCGTACACCAAAGAGCTTTGAAATAGACATACATCAAAGATAATGCATCGATTTCTCTTTTGTATTTGCAATTGTCTTGGTAGACATGTATGCAAAATTTGAATATATGTATAAACAAGGTGCAATCAACTATTTGACAAAATGTCTGCACAGAGATGTCACCTATGGGATGCTATGATTGTATGATATTCACAAAATGGATGACTACAAAACCTCGACGACCTCCATGTTCATGCCAATCAATCTCTCTGAGAACAATTCTCATGTCAATTGATCTCTCTGAGAACAACCTCACTAGAGAAATCGGTGACATCTTCACAAATATGTCACGACAGGAGAGATTTTTTCTGTCCAAAAATTACCCGAAATCAAACCTTTCATAAGTGTCATTCCCTCAGGTCATTATATCATTGATCTCTACTCCAATCAACTATACGACTCCTTCCTCAAAATTCTTGATGATATTATCGATACCTGCTCATCTCTCATGAGTTGCCTCAATTACTTAGTTCTATCATACAACATATATCCGACATCATATCAGATCTAGTCGAAGGAGAAAGAAGATTGAAGGATTCAATTGAAGGAAATAATTGATTACTAAGAGTGGCAACATTCCGCCTTCAATTAACATGCTCAAGCATGTGACTCGACTGGATTTCTCAAGAAATATATTAAAGGGAAAAGTTCAAGCGAGTATTGGTGATCTAAGAGAGCTCGTATGGTTAGATTTTTTTTAAAAAAGGCTTCAGTGGGAAGCTTCCTAGAAATTCTTGGCTTGAATAAACTCACGCACTTTTGCCAAAAGGTCACAAGCTTAGTTATGAAATCTAAACTTTCTAGGGTATGAAGGAATAGCCTCCACCAATTTGAAGTAGTTGAGATGTATTTTTTAATGGTTAATAATAATAATAGTTATTTGGAAGGGGCAATTGTTTTTTCCCCTTTTAATTGGTAATGAATAATAACATTTAAAATTAATTAATTGCATACAAACACTTTTGAAGAGGAATATAATGTAGTAATAATGATAATTTTTTTTGAAATTATATCTTTCACCTAAGAGTGTAATTTTATTTTAGATTACAAGAATTTGTGCTAATGTTCAAGATCTTGCAGGCCGAAGAAATGAAAGTTTTTCCACTTATAAACATTTTTTACCCACATATTTTAAGAATTGCAATCATCTGGCATCAAGACAATTCTCAAAATTGAGCACACTGGGATAGTCATCATTCCTCAGAAACATACAGGTTGCCTCAATGGTTGTTTTAATATTCATGCCTTCACATTATAAGCATCTTGTATCCCATGTTCTTTCATATCTGTGATTTCTCCAGTGTTTCCATCAATCTCAATCCACACATTTTCTCCATTGGCATTTTCTTGTAAATGTCGCCATGGTTCTAACAACATTCACACCACAATTTTAAGTCGAAGTTCAAAACCAGTAGTTGAAATTTGAATGAGAGTTCACATAATTAATTGTGGAAAGGCATCATTTTACAATGATTAAAATTGAAAATGAGAGGACTACTGTGAAGATGTATTGGAACAAAGTTTACTTCCCAATCTTGGAAATCTAATTGTGGATCTAGTCATTGATTCAACTACAAATGTGAGTATTGACATTGAGAATGGTATACACGAAGTTGATATCAATAAATATGTTAATGTTGAGAAGACATATACCACATTTTTTTGGGGTGTGAAATGGTGGAAGATGTGTGTGTTATGAGGATCAGTGTTGGAGGGGTGAGAGAATGGTGGAGACAAGAAAATGTGGTATCAAAGAAAAAGGTTTTTGTACTTTCTTGAGATGTTGTGGAATCAAACCACTAACTAGGTGGGTAGTCTTGCAAAAATGTTGTTGAGAATGGATGGAGGGAGGCCACCCCACAAAGTAAGGTCCATATCAAGAGAAGCACAATGCTCTTTTTCCAATGCACAACTTATTATGCTTCTCTATTGTTGTTGCTTTTCTATATGAGATGGATGAGTTAAACTAAAAATTCAATGGTTGATATCATCTATAGAGAGTGGATGACCATCAAAATATATCGACCATCTATTCTCCCATTTGCATTCTTTCAGTTTTTATCTTCACTTTTTAATCATTATTTTGTTCGACAACATGGGAAATAGTTGTTGGACATGTTTTGAACAGTGAGCATGGGTCCAAAGGGAAAGACAAAAGGGTTCTATAATGACAAATTTCAAAGCTCAATGACATGTTCTAGAGATTTGATTGCTCAAATTAGCTTCTTCTTCTCATATAGGAATTCCCTCTAGTAGCCCTATCTTGATTTTTCCTAATTGAAATTGCACATCTCTTCGACGTACCCATTGCACACATAGGTGCGAATGCTAGTTAAAAAAATGATGTGAACAGATAATAACCAGTGCAATTAACCAATAAGAATATACAGATTTGAAATTAAAAAATGAGTTGTTATAAATTGGTACGATCAGACAGCAGAGTTAATAAATACATCTGCACTTATACAAAAATAGGTAGTGCTAACAATTAAATTCTTTCATTGTAGTTAATAAAATAAAACTTTAAAAAGGAGAATAGCAACAGTAATGAAGAAACACCAATTTAGAGAAAGAAAAATTATTGCATTAATGGAAATGGATATACTTTAAGGAATGTAAATAATTAGTAGAAAGGTATGCAGTAATGAAATAAAAGAATGGAGATCTAAACAATTTTCTTAAATAACAAAGGTAGCTAAGATATTAGTTTCAGATAAAACTGAGGAAGATTTTAAAATAACTCTTACAAACATAATATTATTTTATAAAAATTATAAAAAAATCTATGAGCAGAAATATAAATCTCAAAATATGAACCTGTAAGTAAATATATTAGAATAATGAACTTGAAATTAATATCTTAATACAAAAATGTTAGCTCCTTTTAAAAAAAATCTTACATGCGAGAAATAACCTTGTGTTTGACACGATAGAGGTTATGCAAACTAAAAAAATAAAATTTAATGCATATTCAACAGAAACTAATCTAATATTGAAATTGAAAAACAAGTTAGAAAATCTTGTACAAAGAGGATTAGTAAGTAATAATAAAATGGTTTTGGCGGCAAGCTAGCCAAACAAAAAAAAATCTGCAATTAACTCTTTGCCAGCAAGTCTTCCAAAGAGGGTTGGTTATACAAAATAGATATTAAAAAACCTTCAAACACAATGAGTTAAAGAAATGAGTTTTCAGCCCTCTTCTCAAAATGTGCCTCCAAAACAAGGTGAGCTCTACAAAATGGCAAACTTTATCAACTTTCACTCAAACAAAGATTAGTAACCTGCTCTGATACCATGAAATAAAAAATAACAAGAGCAAGGATATAAATAATAATCCAAGAGAGTAAATAGAAGAGAAGATGTGTTACCATGAAAAATGCATCAACTTGGAGCAAGAACTCAAAGAGCCAAGACAATGAGACAAGAAATTTTGAAAGGGGAAAAGTAAAGAAAAACCCCTTGTGATATTATGAATGAGACAAAGCCTAGAGAGAGAGAGAGAGAGGCTCATTTACAATAAACTTATAAAGTAGAAATGAGAGAGGAGAGCATTGTTGGAAATTTGGCTAGGTAGGATATCATGATGTTGTCATTTATTACAACATATTATCAGTATTAAGTTAGTAGGACCTAAGGATGAAGTTTTGGGATAATGACTTAGAAAATTGTCCAAGTATCACAGAATTTATCTGTTAGCACAGAGATTATTTTGGTTAGCATAGTTCATAGAGATATTTCTAGCACCCGCGCACTTGGGTACAAATAGTACGGAGTGTGTATATCCTATAACTAAAAGTGTGTGACTGTACAACCTGTACAGACATAGTTATTATTATTTCACAGAAATAGTGTTGAGGCGACAGAACAGAGTAACATCAAGTAAATGCATATTTTGGGTCAAGGGATTATTTTGTTTATCAAAATAATGACTTAACTAATTAGGAATGACATCCTAGATGTTAACCCTAAGTCAACAAGAAGTAACTTTATGTTTTGGGAAGCGTGTAATGAATTGAAGGTCGACTGAAAGGTTATTTTTGTAATAGCTTGTATAAAGGAAAAAAACTTGTAATGTGAAGTTGTAGCAAGTTATTGTATTGATGTATTATGAAAATTATGATGTATGATCAAAGCAGTATGAGTTTGTGATAAGTTTTGGAAAAAGCATAAAAAATCAGAATATTGAAGATATTCAACAGCAATGAAAGGTTTTGTTCATTATCTTTGTATTGAAGATTATCATTGTACATTGCATGTTTGGGCAGTGAGCTCATCTTGCATACATACTTTTGTATTTTGTAATACCAACTCCTAACAAGGTTGAGGCTTCTAACAAGGCCTAAGTCCTCTAACAAGGACTGAGACACTATACAGATGTAATAGACTCCTCACGGGGTCAATATATTTCACAAGATAATTTTGATTAGTGGATCATTTAGTGGGTACCATCCCCATTGGGGTTTTCCCTTGGTCAGGGTTTCCTTGATAACAAATATGATGTTATGAGTTCCATTTTTTTATGGTTGTGTTTATTGTTCAATTTAATTAGTTTAGTTTCTTATGCAAGTTACAAGTTAATTAATAATATCCATAATTGGGTAAAAGCTAAAGTTTTTGAAATACTAATTCATCCACCCTCTCAATATTTCTTATTTCTAACAATTGGTATCAGAGCACAGTTACTCAGAGAAGGCCTAAAAGCTTGAGTAAGATCTCTATGGATATGGATCAGTTGTAGAAGAACCTAGAAGAAGCTCTTGAGTAGATTTATATTCTTATTGAAGAAAGAGATACTTTGAAGAACAAGTATGAAAGTGAAAAAGACTACATTGAGAAATTAAAAGATAAGGTAGAAGATCTTAAATCAAAGAAAGATCCTAAAAATCAGATCAAGGATAGTGATGAAGTTTCAAGACTAAAAAAGGAGAATGAGATTCTGAAGCATGAACTAAAGATTACAGATCTAAAGTTAAGATTGAAAGATGATAAAAGCAAAAGTGAATTAGATTTGAAGTTTGAAAATGCAGATCTAAGGTCTAATCTTACCAAAGTAACATCTAAGCTTGAGGCTACAAAGTTTTAGTATGCTATGTATGCACCCAAAAATGGTCGCCTAGACTTTGGGCCCCATTTATTTGATTTATCAACCCTGAATCAGTTTTATCAAAAATTAATATTTTCAACAATATCAATTTCCTTGATCAAATCCTAATTTCATCATTTTTTATTATTTGCCCTGGGCTAACCATTTTATCCTAAGTCTTTATTTACTTAAAAGGAATATTTCCTCCCCTTTTAATTAAATAAAAAGCCCCACCTTTTCCTCTTATCCTATGTTGCACAAATAAAGCATTATTCTTATTTTATAAAAAAGGAAAAAGCACTTTTTGTCTCATATGGACATAAAGTCAACTCCTATTTTCCTATTGGAGGATACTTGTGCACATGGATTGCTCCTCTTTCAAGCTCCAGTGCTGATTAAGACTTTTGCCTCTTAATCTCCATGGTCCATTCCTTTGCATTTCTTATAAAAGGAGAGCTCTCTCCTTCATTTGTATATCCATCTCTTTCATGCTATTGTTATGCTGCAGGTTTTCTAGGTGCATTTGGAGCTTTTGGAGATCATTGCTACATCAAGCTTTTCTTGGATTTCCTCATTGCTTCATAGTTTAGACTTCATTTCTTGCATTATCATAGCATCCATAGCTTCATTTCATAGCTTAGTTTCTTTTATGCAATAGATAGCTTCACATAGCTTAATTAGGGGAATTGTAATCCATTACTATTTCCTTTCATAGTTGCATTGTACTTTCATTTTGATAGATTAACCTTGCATATTCATATTAGTTTGCATTGCATTTTCATAGTAATTCTTGGGGATATTGGCACTCTTGCCCTTGTCCTCACTTGAATCTCTCATTGTGTGGTTGACTAGCAAGGTCACAAGCTTGTAGCTCTAGCTGAGAGCAAATACATCATAGTCCCTTGCAACTCCATGCATAGAGAGCTATGAGCCGCTTTGTGAGGCCTCATTCTTGAGCAACCTTGCATGTAATAGTTCATAGAAGTGCACCATTTTAGTGTGTACATGCTAAACTTGAGAAGTATAATACTGTTGTGAAAGGAGAGCTAACTCAATTTAAGCAAAACCTTGAGAAATTGTATTCCATCAGTGAATTGAGTGATGATAGATTTCTTTTCAGAGACCTTCTTATGATAAGAATGGTCTTGGATATCTTGATGAAAAATTCTCAAAGAAAACTAAAGAATGTAAAGAACCAGATCCTGTAATCCAACAGCCTGAGAACAAGGAAGAAGAAAAATAGAACAAAATTGAGTCTAATCAGTTTGAAGATGTATCTAAGCAACCTAAGAAAGTTGAATCAACTAAAGAAGTGCAGAACAAATTCAAAGGTAGATGTTATGCATGCAATTCATTTGGACACATGAAAATGGATTCTACAAGTAAGCAATTTAAACCTATCTCTAGTTATTGTTATAATTGTCATGGTTTTGGTCATAAAGCTATTGATTATAAGAAACCTAGATCTAGTAATAAAGATAATAGTAGAATGTTTAGATGTGTTGACCCTGTAGATAAGAGACCTATTGAAGCAACCAATATTATGATGAATTGAGTTATGTGTTATAAATGCAACAACTTTGGACATATTGCTAGAAATTGCAGATCATAGATTAGTTAGTCGAGACCGAGATATGGAAACAATGTTATAGTTTGTTAGATTTGTAACAACATGGGACACACAACAAGATATTGTAGGATGAACAATATGAGGAATCCTAATCCTAGAAGAAATATGAGCTACACCAGGAGGAACGAGGATAACATAAATAGTCAAAAAGGAAATAGAAACAAGGAAGATATTGTATTTGTCAAAGCTATAGATCCAGCAAGTGCATCCACTATATCGAGAAGTCATTCAAGTGAAGCATTTGAGAGTAAGTTGGAGTAAGTTCTAAACCCATCCCAATCTGATTGAGCATCATATTTCATTAATTAAAATGACAGAATAAGCATCAGAATAGTATAGGAGATAATAGAATTTGAATAAGGTCTTGCATAGTTAGTATGTGACAGAAAATTATCTATGAAAGCTATGGTTAAGAGCGCATGAGATTCTGAACTTGTATGAAAGTGTGTGAAGTGAGAGAAGTTCACTAATGAATAGAGACAACTGTTTAGCAATTGTGTACTTGCACAATTAATGCAAAGATCAATCTAAGGTTATTTATGGATCAAAATCATTTTTGTAAGCACCATTTGATCGTGCAAGAGATAAAGAAGCATTTAGAGAGAATTGAAGAGCATAATTAAAGTGTTCGGAGAAGATTGAAAGCATTTCTCAGTAAGCCCCTAATTTCACGATTCTAAGGTATTTATTGTTTGTGCAGCTGTATTTTGAAAGGTTTTATTTGAAGAAATGGAATCATCTATGGTTAGTGATGTGAGTGAGAGACCTAGGTATAAGTTTAAGAAACACTAATACATCTCTATAAAGGATGATCTAGCAAGAGAATTTTCACAAGTGTCGCATAAGGTTTTACATGTCGAAGATGTTCGTGCATATATCCATTGCAAGTTTGAGTCAATAGGTGATAGTGACATCCACAAAGATTTGAACCTTGTGTATAAGAACAACTTGTCATTCAAGGAAGGGTTTGAGCATTTAAATGATTTAAACATTACCAAGCATATTTTCTTCACTGAATTTGATAATCATGAATGGATGAAAATCATTTTGAGCCACATTCATGAAGATATGTTTTGGGTAGGAGATGTACCTATTGTTATTGACAGTGAAATGATTCATAAACTCACTGGTTTGAGAAATGAGGGTAGTAATCCTGTTAATGCTAAAAATGTTAAGAAACTAGTTGAATCAAACCTAAAGATAAAATCTGATGGAAGGAACATGAAAGCTGACACGATAGAGAAAGTTGACATCAAATTGGTAAGTAAGATTTTAGGTTATAATATGAATTATAGTTCCAGATTGAACTCTATTCCTGCAGGATTCATACATGCAACATAAATGATGATTGTTGAGAAAGAGAAAGTGAACATGTGTGATATTTTGAGATAGCATTTATTAGATAACATGTATAGATTAAAGAAGACAAAGAATGCAACATTCATATTTGAGTCTTTGTTGACACACCTATTCTTCCAAGTAATAGAGAAGTTCCCTGGTATATCGAACTATGAATGGAAATAAAAAAGATGCACAATGGATGTAATAACACAACACTACAGGAAGCAATCAGAAGAAAGAATCATAGGAGATATAACTAAAATGATGAATAATTTCTAGATAGAGATGAAACAAAGGTCTAGAATTCCACCTGCCTTAGTAGAGAAGTATAAAAATGATATTTGTTTCATGGTAGAGACTGATATGACATGCATTGAAGTAGTAGAAACAAGGGTGAAATTCATTGACCCTATGAGTTATGAAATGTCTGAGGAAGTAATTGAAGGATATGAAAAGATAATTCTTGAATTAGATAAAGATAAGGAGTGTCCTAGATGGGGCACCTATGAGGAAAATATTGAAGAATTCTACAAAGAATTATATGCCAAGGATATTAGAAGAAACATTGATAAAACAATTGACAACATTTTGAAGGAAACTGAGATGAGTAGAGATGAATATAAGGAAGCCTTGAAGATTGCAAGTGTAGTAAGAGCAAGTGGGAAACTAGATATATTAGTCAAACCATTATCTATCAGAACTAAAGGTGTAACAATTGCAGTGTCATCCATACAATCACCTGCAACACCATATGCAGATGTATCACAAGAACAACCACAAGTTTCTCCCATACACCAAGAAAGAAGAGAAGATGTAAGTATCTTTTATGTGGATTCAAACACCTCACCATCCACCAGAAGATCAACAAGGTTACTTGAAGTAAAGAAAGAACTTGCAGAGACTCCCAAGCACAAAAGAATGAAATAGATGGCAACATGACCCGGTAAGAGGTAGAAAGTGTTAATGCCTATTGAGAAGAAAAAGACAAGCACCCCTGAGAAATATGAGAAAAAGACAGAATCAGAGAGTGCGAGAAAAGGTAGAAAACCATGGAAGCCTAAGATTGAAAATATCAATAGCGCAATCATTTATAATGGTAACTTTGTACAGTTGAACAAGTTTTATAATTTGCATGATAATTTTGATAGATTTTAGTTAGAGAATGCAGTAATAAGACATATGATTTTAAAGAATAAGAAATTTGAGGATATTAGAGGACAAATTCCTACTGATTTGAATGAAAGACATGTAAAAAGGAAGATGAGAGTTCATGATGAGGACATGAAAATTAGAGAGAATATGATTTGAAAACTATGTGCAGTAAATAGTGATGAGCATCTTAAAAGTCTCATGAAGACACTTGGACCTCACTTGAGAACTGGAAAAAGAGCACTACTAATCATGGGAGCAAATTATGAAGAGGTAAATAAGAAAAATAAGGAAGCCATAGTGCTAATAATGACAACCATTCAAACCACTGAGGCAACAACATCTACAATAGTACCACAAGTAACCATAGGAAATGATATTATGCAGATTGAAAACACAAGTATTGCAATACATACCACAAAAGATCCATTTATGGACTATGGAGGAAACATTGTTGACAATTTGGAAGAAGAAGAGTTGAAGAAGAAGGAAGAAGAGGAAAGACTAAAAGCTAAAGAGGACGAGAAGAGGAGAGCAAAAGAAGAAAAGATTAAGGAAGAAACAGAAAAGAAACAAAAAAGGGAGGAAGAAAAGAGAAAAAGAGATGAAGAAAAGGAAAAGGAGGATAAAATTAAAGCAATCACAGAGGAAATGAAGAAAAAATAGAATCTAATTGTACACGAATCAACACTTGTAGCACATTTGAAGCACACTGAAACTGAGGTTGACAAGGTTGTTTTCCAACATGAAGTTGATATATTACTCCAAACCCCAGTGAAACCAAAGATGAAAATATAAGTAGTATTGTAGAACCTATTAGGAGATGATGATGATCAAGTTGAACTGATATCTTCATTAATAAAAATCTTTGAGAAGAATAAGCAAGTTAAAAGTCTACAAAAATCATTGATATCATTCACAGAGAAGCTATAGAGTATTATAACAGAGAAATTATCTGAGACTCAGCCACAAGAGAGAGAAAGTGTAGTGATTAAGGATTTTGAAAATGATTTTACACAATTATCTAAGGTAGTAGCCACCCAAGCACAAACCAAACATAATGCACAGTTGTTTGACACTGTTTGTCAAAATATCAGAAATGACTTAATTGTGCTTGGCACTAGCATAAAAGAATTAAGTGTTAGAATAACTGAGAGGGGGGTGAATCAGTTATCCATAGTCCCAAATTCAAAATGTATATCCAAAAACAATTTAAATAAATTTTTGCAGCTCGGTAACATAGAATAGTAAACTGCCTGTGCTTTTACCGATTACCAATTAATAACTTATAGTAACTACCGATCAAATCAAATATGCAACATGTAAAGTATGATATCCAAAAATCATCACAATTACCACATAACACAAGAGATTTAACGTGGAAACCCTGTAAAGGGAAAAACCACCTGGGACCGGTAACCCAAAATTGTTCACTCTTCTGAAGTGAGCTCGGTGAAGAGCCAACCTTGTTAAAGGTTACAAAACACACTGTAAGGTGTGACCTTGTTAGAGGATTTAACACTAACCGTTATCATCCAACCAGCATTCACTATGGGGTTGACAGGATAACAAATGTACATTCTATGAGTGACATTACAAGACTTTCTAGTCTACTCGATTAAGAGATTTGCATGATTACAATGGTTAAACTGTAACAACAGGTGATCTGATTACAATACAACTTCTTTTGCAGATGTACAGATCTATATTATGCTCAGTCAAATCCTCTGATCAATATCAACTCTGTTCAACAATATTCAGTAACTTACTGTCTCTCAGTTATAGCTTTCTGACGCTTGGTAATCTCTGCAGTTCGGTTCTCCTTAACCAGTTTGATCAGGCATGCATGAATCTTGTTCACATGATATCTTTGTAGTATTCTTTCCTCTGGCATAAGTTTCATAATGAAACCCTAGTCTCTTAAATAGACAAGTAAACCATTTTCCTTTCATCCATCATATTTTTCCGCTTAAACTCCTTCATTGATTTTGCCGCTTAAACCTTCCTTGACTGATGTGTCAGTAACACGTTTCAATTCTTTCCTTTAGATCTTCCTTTAATTTTGCTAGTCGTTGATCTCATAACAAACTTTATCTTTCCACCTCGTGATCATACACTTTACAGCTCATCAACTTCTGTTAGTTAAACTAATCATTTAGTTCTTTTGTTCATTCTCGGTTAACAAAGAAACGCATTGGTGAACACAAGCTCAGTTTATACTGTGCTCGGTATACACTATACTGCTCGATGTATACTAGAATGCTTCATTAACCGACCACACTGCTTTGTAACATTTTTCTCCCAACTTCATAATGGATTAATGCAACATAATCAAGTCAACAATATGAAGTCATAGACTCATCAATAAGTTATCAAGAGTATTCCATATCCTCATCTGTCATAACCATCTTCCTCAATGTAGATATCTTGGTTCTTCATCTTTATCTTCTCTTCTATAGATGTGTAAATGTTTGCAACTCCATGATAAGTACTGTTAAAACTAGTTGACATTAATGACAACATACAGACTTATTCAATTATCTTACATAACAGTTCAGTGCTCGATGATCTCTAATCACTTGAAGTTCTTCAATCATGTTCTCAATCAGTTGTAGTTCATCATTAAGAAGATGTACAATTGATGGAAAAACACTATATGGATAGTGCACATTAGCACATAATTTTTTCAAAGTCATAAATGAGGAGCTGAAAAAGAAACGGGCAGAACTACAGAACTTGGTCAAAGAACTTCAACATCCTAACATGAAGATTGAGGATTTGGGAAGTAGAATTGCAAAGACTTAATAATGACATAAGTTCAATTGAGCTAGAAGGAGAAAAAGTGATCAAAAGATTTTCATTGTTGAGAGAGCATTTAACTATAAAGATAGCCATTATATAGAAGCAAATGGATGAATGCCTTAAGGCTAAGGAATCCTATGAAAAGTCCACATATTTAGATAAGAATGTAGTTGAAGTTGCATCCTATGGGCTATGCACCCTTATCAGTGTATCTGAAGCAGTTCAAATCACATGGGACAAAAAATTCAAGAACCCGAAAGAGAATTTTGTTGATTTCATCTCAAGAATATCAAACCCAACATAAACGAGGTAATAAATTTTGACCTGTATTTATAGTTTTTGACATCACCTTTTTCATTGATGTCAAAGGGGGAAAAATAGAAGAAAATTGTCAAGTATACTATGTAAAGTGTAATAGGGAGTAAATAATGTAGAGAATTGTAAAGGATAAACTATAGCCAAAGGGGAAGTATCCCTATGTAAAGATGGTATATGTAAATGATCGATCCACAGACTTTGAAAATCTTGTAATGGTCATGTAACACAATCTTACAAGTTTTTGAAGTTCTAAATTTGATGTTTTGGGACTTAGCCAATTTTATCATATGTTGCCATCAATGACAAAGGGGGAGATTGTTGGCAATTTGGATAGGTGGGATATCATGATGTTGTCATTTATGGAAACATATTATCAGTATTGAGTTAGTAGGACCTAAGGATGAAGTTTTGGGATAACCACTTAGAAAATTGTCTAAGTATCACAGAATTTATCTGTCAGCACAAAGATTATTTAGGTTAGCGCAGCTCACAAAGATATTTTCAGCACATGTGTACTCTGGTATAGATAGTACAGAGTGTGTAGATCCTACAACTAAAAGTGTGTGATTGTACAACATGTATGAACATAGTTATTATTATTTCACAGAAATAATGTTGAGGCGACAAAATAGAGTAACAACAAGTAAATGAATATTTTGGGTTAAGGTATTATTTTTTTTATCAAAATAATGACTTAACTAATTAGGGAAGACATCCTAGATGTTAACCCTAAGTCAACAACAAGTAACTTTATGTTTTGGGAAGAGTGTAATGAATTGAAGGTCGACTAAAAGCTTATTTTTGTAATAGCTTGTATAAAGGAAAGAAACTTGTAATGTGAAGTTGTAGAAAGTTATTGTATTGATGTATATTGATGTATTATGTGAATTTTGATGTATGATCAGAGCAATGTGAGTTTTTGATAAGTTTTGTAAAGAGCATCAAAGGCAAATCAGAATATTGAAGATATTCAGCATCAGTGAAAGGTTTTGTTCATTATCTTTTGTATTGAAGATTATCATTGTACATTGCATGTTTGGGCAGTGAGCTCATCTTGCATACATACTTTCATATTTTTAATACCAACTCCTAACAAGGTTGAGGCTTCTGACAAGGTCTAAGTCCTCTAAGAAGGACTAGGACACTACACAGATGTAATAGACTCCTCACAGGGTCAATATCTCTCACAAGATACTTTTGATCAGTGGATCATTTAGTGGGTACCATCCCCATAGGGTTTTTCCATTGGCCAGTATTTCCTCGATAACAGATATGGTGTTATGAGTTTCATTGTTTTATGGTTGTGTTTACTGTTCATTTTAATCAGTTTAGTTTCTTATGCAAGTTACAAGTTAATTAATAATATCATACTTGGGAAAAAGCTAAAGTTTGTGAAATATTGATTCACCCCCCCCCCCCCCCCCCCCCCCTCAATATTTTCTATTTCTAACAAGCATCTCTTAAATAGAGATGAGGAGTGGAGTTACTAAGTAACTCACCAATCTATGAATTCCAATATTCATAATAGGTGTGCAAAAAGTGGCAACATCCTCTTAAGGAGGATAAACTAATGTCCTTAATAAAGAAAATACAAGAAATGAAATGTCCTCTCACTTGGACTAGAGGACAAAATACAAGTAGGGATTCCATAGGAATCTCCTAATTAAATAAATAAATACAAAGAAAGATTAAATATTCTAACAATATAGATAACTTCGTTAAGGGTGAGTTACAAATAAAAAAGGCACTCATCCTAGAGCACACTACTCAAATACAAAAGAGGGCTACAACCCTTACAAAGGACACTGCTTATAAAAGAGTTTGGACTACAATCCAAAATGTTGAACTGGAAATAGCATCACATATGCTTGTGCAGTTCCATGTAAGTACAAAAGATAAACATTAATTTAACCTTTGTAGGACTAGATACATAACATCTATGATATCTGTATAATAACCTCTAATGATTGCATCATCAACAACATCTTAATCAACATAAAAACGTGATCTTATATACCTATTACCAAAGTATAATAGGTCCACTATTGGCTCTAATAGAAAAAAGTGTAATGTGTATGTCCTCAAGCAAAACACCAATCAAATCTACATGCTAACCTATACCAAGATGTAGATAATGTGTAGCATGTCGGCTCAACAAAAATGAACAATCAAACTGATCGGATCATCAATCCATTAGGATCGTTGATTGATCCATCTGCTATCTGACTCTGTCTCTCATACTTCTCTGCCAACCTGATAATTAGATCATCAAAAATTATCCAAAGCATAACATTAGATTCTGTGATCATAGGATATCACATAATATAGTCCAACCAACCTTCTATCAAGTTTTCTACTCATGATTCAACCAAACATATCCATGCTGATCATGTTGTTGAACTTATTCACTTATGCCTATATATCCATACTTAGTCGATTATCATCCTAACCTTTTGTATACACAAAGCATGTTGGGACACCATATAAAATAAGTATAGTTTCCATCAATGAAAACATACAATAAATTTTTATCAGTGTCCATTTCCCAACAAATTCATAGAATCTTTAAAAATTTTATAAGAATTAGTTGAAGGAACTTGCTTGACATCAACCTCTCAAAGATCAGATGTGATAGAAGAACTATCACTCACTAATGCACCATCTTGAGAGGAGAGTGTATTAGAATGAATAGATGGTAAAGTAACATTAAGGAAAGTTTTAATGATCTCAACTTCTTGCAACAAAATGCCTTCTATAATAGAATGAATTTCACAAGAGGGATCAAAGGCATATAGGGACATGGGAAAATCCAAGTCATCATCACGTGCTTGAAAAGGAACATCCTTAGTACTTTTAATAAAAATAGAAATCGAATTAATAAAATAAAAAAACAAATGCGTTTTGAAAAGAATAAGTTGAATTAAAGAAATAATACATAATCAAGTTAGTTGAAGACCAATGTATTATTTCTAAATTGATGACATGGAATGGGGTTCGGGGAAACACCATGAAAAATTATTTTGAGGTGGGGAAATATTTGATTTTTCCTTTTCTTAGTAAGGATTGCTTAAAGGAATGATAAGGAATGGTTTGAAACTAATGCATAAGTGGTGTTCATGTTAGGTTCACCAAAATGTAATGGAGTAAATCTAACCCTACAGGAAGGAAATTATGTTCCTTTGAGAGCCAATTTCACAACACACATTCAAATACCTCAAACTAGATAAACTAGTGAAGATATGTTATTAAAGATAAAGAAAATGAATATTTTGATTAAAGAAATGGAAAGAGAAAACAACAAAAATTCTTCGGTCCAAATCTAAATGTCTTGGCCAAGGAGACCAGTGCATTGTGCTCATGTCTACGTTGCACATTGTAGTCCTATATGGATCTCAATAGAGATAATTTAGAATTTGGAGAAATCCTAAATTTGTTCTTCAAATAACCCTTGTGCATTTGAATGTTCCAAAGAGTAAAAATGTTTGGGGTTGTTTGGAGACTAAACCCCTATTTTAGTGTTTCCACCTCCTCAACAACCAAATAGATAGATAGATCAAAATAGAAATAGAGAAAATGATATGCTAGATAGGGGATGTGATAAATCCCAATATTCTCAAAGACACAAGAGAGATAGAAAGGTATTACCAGATGGGCTTGAGAAATCTAAGAGTGTATCGTCTTAAAATGGAAGCACTTCCATGTTAAGAGCTTTTAACCCTCTGAGTGAGTGGTCTGGGTCATGTCAAGCACCTTGAATCAACTCTTTGCTTGGATCATACTTGTTCTCCTCATTCTTCTTCTATTTGTCCCTGATTTTCACTCCAATCTACATTTCCTAGCATTCTGGGTCAAGATCCTAAGGTTTTTGACCATAAGATCAAAGTTGACCTCAATCTTGACCTAGTCAGGGTCGACCTTGACCCTGACCTAGGTGAAAGTTGAGCTCATCCTTGACCCCCTATCCAAATTTCAAATTTCCTTGATTTTCGGGTGTTAGGTTTCGGGTATATTTGTTTTCTCGCTTTCGAGTCGGCCATTTCGGGTTTCAGAATGGTAAATCCTCAAATTGCATTTAATCTAGGTATATTTTCTAAAGGTTAGGACCTAATTGGGATTTAATTCTCTAAGGTGGCCCCTCTAGAGGATTGTGCCCTAGTTCACTATAAAAGGAGGCCTTTCTCTCTCATTTCAATCATCTTCTTTTGCCATCAAGCAATCAAATTTTGCAATCTCCTCTCTCAAGCTCTCAAGGTGATCAAGGAAGCATTCAAGTCCTCTTTTCCATCCAAGTTCTCCATTGAAGATCAAGGATTCAAGCATTCAAGCCTTTGAAGGGATTTGGTTAAAGCATTCAAGATTCATCATTCAAACCCTAGATCTAGCCATCATGATGGTGTGATCTTCCTTCAAGATCCTTTTGTTCATCTTCAAGATCCATTCATTCTTCTATCAAGGTGGATTCCAAGCATACAAGCATGGAGGTTTTATATTTACTTTCAACGTTTTGATTTACATTTACCATTGTTGTGTTCAAGCTTTCATATCAATATACTTGTTTACATTCAAAATACAATTACATATCTATTGAATTGCATAGCTTCATTGTTAGATCTATTTCTACTACTTGCTAGCATTCTTATTTCAATTTCAATATTAAGGTTGATTCCAAACCGGGGTTTGACCAAGGAAAACCCCTCAAACAAACATTAAAAACTCTCTTTTTCTTGTAGGTACAGGTGCATAATTTTGAATCTGAGAGTAGATTTGGATACCCTTTTCGGCGAACTTCCAGGATCTGCGAACAAAGTCAGAATCGACCTTCAAATAAAGAATGTAGCCTTTGACCTTTTATGAGTGTCAAAGACTACCTGTCGTTGGAAAGCCAAAATATTTCTGGGTTTTCTTCGTTTCGGCATTTCCAGTCCGAAATAGGTTGTAGAATTGCCCGAAAGTACACATAGACATCAAAAATTGGTATTTTCTAGATTTGCCCTATTTTGAGGTTAGTACTTGTATTTCAATTATTTCATATTTCAAGCACAATTCTACCATAGGGAAATATTGGGTTTTTCTCTCTCTTTCATATTCTCCATAGATTGATTTGATTGTGCATTAACCTTTTGGTTGATCAAATGGGATCTCTCCTTTGGGAGTTTGGATTTAGGAGTGAATCTCATATTTCCCCCATACATTACATTAAATAGAGGTGATTCCATTTTACATCTATTCATTTTGGTGAACCCAACATACTTAATCTCCTTTATTTTGTGGAATTAGATGCTCTATTGTGTTAGGTTATAGATCCTTTCTTGCATTTAGATTAGATCTAGCTTATGCTCTTGCATTCAAAAATAAAAAAAAATCTATATAATCAATAAAATCCAAAAACATTTCTTGCATTTCATTTTCCATGGAAATCATTAAGATGATTTGGTGTGTGGTCATGTTCTTTATTACTCTTCTTTTAGCATCTCTTTATAATACCTATGATTTTTATGAAAGTATCTTTCACTTCATTATGTTGATGATCCTTCACTTTGCTCTTGCTTATGCTTTTGTGAAGTTGACTGACACTAGTCTGCCTACATTTAAAACTTTTATTAAAGATTTATGTGGTAGCCTTATTAATCTTTTGGATTATGCGCAGAATTGGGTAGATGATACACCATCTCCTAATCTTCCTAATCTTAATCTTATCAATCCTAATCTTAATCCTATCAATCCTAATCCTAATCTTCCTAATCCTATTTCGATACCTAATTCTCCATTTGTTCATCCTCGCTCTTCCCATACTTATGATGGGATTCAAGCTATAGTTCATGATGCGGATGTGCAAGATTTCTTTGATTTACCTTCTCCTCTGATTCATGATGATATTAAAGGAAAGGGTAAAGAAACTTCTTCAAAACCTATTATCCCACCTTATGCAACCTTTACTCATGAACATGATAAACAATCACCTCCTATAGAAGCTTTACATAATATGTACACTACTGGATATAATATGGTGACTAAACAAGGTTATAAATTAGAGTGGGATGCAAGTAGAGTGGGTTTAACCATGGAGGAAACTCCGTAGTTAAGTGCGCTCGAGCTGGAGTAGTACTGGGATGGGTGACCTCCCGGGAAGTCCCAGTGCTTCACCTCTATGAGCATCACCTAGATCCAATGAGTGTTAAGTGTTCCATTTCATTCTCGTGAGAGATGGGTTTGGTGAACCACTACTCATGAATCATGGGTCAATGATTTTGACTCAAAAAACTACACAGTTAAATCCTGATAGCAATATCACAATTTGACTTGCTGTGGAAAATATCTCCTACTTATCAAGGTTATAAAGGTTTAGGGATTAGGGTTAATGAGCATGGTATTAGGTTTCTAGTTCATATACCCCCTAAACTAGATATGTATGGTGTTGGTTGTTCAAAATCTCAAGTTAAGGTAGGTGATGCTAAACATCGTCCTCCTCTTCATATTCTCTTCCCCACACCTATCTTAGAAAACATTAATACTCGTCAAGAAGTGGCTAAGAAGGTATATGTTGAGCTAATGAATTCCAAGAAAGAAATCTTTAGACCTATGCCGATAGATGCTTTATACAAATACAAATGTCCTTTTCATTATAGCAACAAACATTTAATTGTTGATTGTAAACATTTCAAGTTATATGTTAGAGAAAGAGCTGCTTTAGGAATTATATCTCACTCTCATGTAGTTTTACAATTCCTTCATAATTTTGATATAGGGGATTCCCCTCCTTTAGATATAATGTAGATGTTCTTCCCCTCTTGTCTCATGACTGGGGAGCAAGAGGTGTATCTTCATCCAGTCTCCTAGGATCCATTAGGTCTTTTTATTGGGGCTTAATTGGTATTCTTTCTCTCCAATTTTTCTATGGCTTTGCATTATGTTTTTAATCATCCATAGACTCTTTTTAAGATATCTTTTCTAAGACATTTTTTTAGCAAAGGTATCCCTTGTCCTTATCTCTAGGGGGCAAGGTACCTCTTTCTTTCTCTTTGTCTAGGGAGTTGCTTTCCTTAACTTAGTGGTATTTGTTTATATTGCAATATTATTTCAACATATTGACAAATGTTTTGACTATGGATAACCTTTTTATATGAGAAGTTGTTGTCCTAAGTTGTCACTTATTCTCTATGTTGCAAATTACGTTCTTTATAAATTCTCACCCTTGCTTTGGTGTTAGAGTTGTTTCCCTCATTTCAAAGATTCCTCTTCCTCTTTTTAGGGGGCTTGATGATTGAATCTTTGTTTCGTCTATTGAAAGATGATATTTTATCTAAAGCACTCCTCTTTGGTGGGGGTCTTCTTGATAAGATCTCTTTTCATTGGAAGATCCTTTTCCATGAGAGACATATCCTTTTCACGATTATTTATATTCTTGGATGTAGGGGTCAATATCCCTCGCTAAGAATATGGTGTACATTGTTGTAAACAAGATATCTCCTTGCATTGTGAAGTAGGTATCCTCTTTCATCTTTGTTCCTACACTTAGGGGGCAAGGATGCCATCTCCTTCTTTTCTGTCTTTCTGGGATGCACCTCTTTCCTTGGTTAAGCAATATCTATCTATTATGTGATATCCAATCATACATGAAAATTTTGGTTTGCATTGAGGATCTATGTCCTTGATAACAACCTCTTTTGTTGTTTGATATTGGGTTTCCATGGTTGATATCTCTCTCACCCTGGAAACTGAACAGTGTGTTATCCCTCATAAGGGTTACTTTCTTTTCACTTCTTGCATGGTATCTCTTTTCATTCGTCCCTTCCATGGCCTCATAGGAGCTGTGACCTTCTTGGCTTGGACTGGGTGTTGTTTGTGGATATTGTCTTGATGTTGAAGAAGGCTTTATCCTCGTTCTTTCCTTTCCTTAACATGTCAAAATAGTATGTTTTTGCCATATTAAGGAGGGGGGCATATATAGGGTCTCCCTTGTACTATAGTTTTTAATTTATTTATATGCTAAATCTTGGAAGGTAACACACATAAGTTGCTAAATCCTAAAAAGACACGCATCTATATGCTAAATCTTTCGATGGTAATGCACATAAGTTGCTAAATCCCGAGGAGACACACATTTTTCAAAAAATTTCAATATGCTAAATCCTCTGAAGGTAACGCACATAAGTTGCTAAATCCTGAAGTGACATGCATTTTCAATTTCAAATATGCTAAATCTTGGAAGGTAACACACATAAGTTGCTAAATCCTAAAAAGACACATTCATATGCTAAATCTTCCGAAGGTAACACACATAAGTTGCTAAATCTTGAGGAGATGCGCATTTCATATTCATAGTGATACAAGAAGGTGGATCTATGAGTATTCCAGAAGCCGTCAAAAGAAGCATTACAATTGCAAGCATAGTTTATGGGTGAACCTGTTGGGCTCTCCCTCCAGGGTGATTCATGGTAAGGTGGGCATCTTACTAGGTGAGGTAATCACTCTTTTCCCTTTCTCTTTTTTCGCTTTCATGCTAGTAGGACTGGATCATGAAGCTATGTCATTTATAGTGTTGTTCTTGTCTTTCTTATGTAAACATTTATGCTTTTATGATAGCTTTCCAAATATGATTTAGTATAAGAAATGTTTCTTAGCAAGGTTTCTTATGCTAGTTGATTTGGGTTTGTTTTAGTACTAACCCCTCTTTTGTGTCCTGTTGTTTTTCACACCCTTGTGCACATATGTTGAGTTAGAATCCTTAGCTTGGGGGCTTGTGTCCTTAACTAAGTGTCATTCTATCTCGTTTCGAATCCATTGGGATCTCTTCTTCCTCCTTTACCAAGAGTTTGCATCGAATCCATACTCTTGCTAAAGTGGGGGCTTAATGTATCGTCTTAAAATGGAAGCACTTCCATGTTAAGAGCGTTTAGCCCTCCGAGTGAGTGGTATGGGTCATGTCAAGCACCTTGAATAAAATCTTTTCTCAGATCATACTTGTTCTCCTCATTCTGCTTCTATCTGTCCCTGATTTTCACTCCAATATGCATTTCCTAGCATTTTGGGTCAGGATCTTGAGGTTTTTGACCACAAGGTCAAAGTCAACCTTATGGGTCAAATTCGACCTCAATCCTAACTTGGTCAGGGTTGACCTTGACCCTGACCTAGGTTAGAGTCGAGCTCATCCTTGACCCCCTGTCTAGATTTCAAATTTCCTTGATTTTTGGGTGTCGGGTTTTGGGGATATTTGTTTTCCCGCCTCCGGGTCGGCCATTTCGGGTTTCAGAATGGTAAATCCTCAAATTGCATTTAATCTAGGTATATTTTCTAAAGGTTATGACCTAATTGGGATTTAATTCTCCAAGGTGGCCCCTCTAGAGGATTGTGCCCTAGTTCACTATAAAAGGAGGCCTTCCTCTCTCATTTCAATCATCTTCTTTTTCCATCAACCAATCAAGTTTTGCAATCTCCTCTCTCAAGCTCTCAAGGTGATCAAGGAAGCATTCAAGTCCTCTTTTCCACCCAAGTTCTCCATTGAAAATCAAGGATTCAAGCATTCAAGCCTTTGAAGGGATTCGGTTCAAGCATTCAAGCTTCATCATTCAAACCCTAGATCTAGCCATCATGATGGTGTGATCTTCCTTCAAGATCCTTTTGTTCATCTTCAAGATCCATTCATTCTTCTATCAAGGTGGATTCCAAGCATACAAGCATGGAGGTTTTGTATTTACTTTCATGGTTTTGATTTACATTTACCATTGTTGTGTTCAAGCTTTCATATCAATATACTTGTTTGCATTCAAAATACAATTACATATCTATCAAATTGCATAGCTTCATTGTTAGATCTATTTCTAGTACTTGCTAGCATTCTTATTTCAATTTCAATATTAAGGTTGATTTCAAACCGGGGTTTGACCAAGGCAAACCCCTTAAACAAACAACAAAAACTCTATTTTTCTTGCAGGTACATGTGCAAAATTTTGGATCTGAGAGTAGATTTGGATACCCTTTTCGGTGAACTTTCGAGAACTGCGAACAAAGTCAGAATCGACCTTTGAATAAAGAATGTAGCCTTTGACCTTTTATGAGGGTCAAAGACTACCTGTCGTTGGAAAGACAAAAGATTTATGGGTTTTCTTCATCTTAGCATTTCCATTCCGAAAAAAGTTGCAGAATTGCCCGAAAGTACACATAGACATCATAAATTGGTATTTTCCAAATTTGCCCTATTTTGAGGTTAGTACGTGTATTTCAATTATTTCAGATTTCAAGCACAATTCTACCATAGGGAAATATTGGGTTTTTCTCTCTCTATAGATTGATTCGATTGTGCATTAACCTTTTGGTTGATCAAATCAGATCTCTCCTTTGGGAATTTGGATTTAGGAGTGAATCTCGTATTTCCCCCATACATTACATTAAATAGAGGTGATTCCATTTTACATATTTTTAGAGAGCTATAGATATTATTGTAAGAGAGTGCTATAAAAAATAAGAGATTTTTGTAGCAAGAAAGAGCGAGAGAGCAAGAGAAAGTTGTGAAAGACAAGAGAGTGCTAGAGATTTTGTGTGTAACAACCAAGAGAGCTTGCATGAAGTGAAAAGATAATTTCTAAAAGAGAGAAGAGGAGGGAAAAGAGGATTTCAAGCCTCTTTGGAATATTTTGAGTCATTTCCAGTGTCTTGGATAGGTGACAAGTGTCAAAATTCTCAAAATCAACATTTGAATGTTAGAATCATGATCCACATGCACGACACATGGATGTTTGCCAACGTGCTAGAGTCTAAACAAAACTTTCCAAAAAATAATGGGTGGTAAGAGAAACACGTGGTAAATGTGAAATCGATACTAAAAAGGGCCCTTGAGCATCCCAAGAGGGAAAATTTTGATGCAAGGTCTGATATGGACCTACTCAAATGCTAGGGGAATGGACAATAAAGTGGATACCAAAGTGTAGGAAAAATTCAAAGGGATATACAATTTTTAACTCATCAACCTTAAACATATCCAATCCACCCCAAACTTATGTAAACCATTCCATATGAACATAATGGGGTCCAAAACAACTAAAACCCATGTTTGGACCCCATGAGACACCCATTGGGTTGCTCTAAACGAGTCCATATTAGCTCCAAACCTCACTAAACTACTCCAACCTAGACAAGAACACAAGATAACATTGGAAGATGAATAAACCAATGCTTGAATCTACTCAAAACATGTATATATTCATTTTAGAGCACCAATTAAAGTGTTCCTATGATAATCCATAATGAAACATGGAGATTAATAGATAGATATATAATATTCTTTGTGCCTGGTACCAACACTGACATGTGTAAACCTACATAACCATAAGAAACATTTTAACATTACATTTCCTTCATATATATGATCCATTATACATGTTTACATTACATAGGACATGTATTCATAAGATACATACATAGCATGATATACATAAACCAAGTGCAAAAGAGAAAAAGAGAAGGAGATAATAAAAATGAAGTTTGATGTCAAATATCTAATCCCCAATAGGATTTTTTCATGCCACCTAACCATGTGGAACCCGTAGGCCTACCCCTCCATGCTATGGAGATGAACACATGACCCAAACACAAAATACAAGAATGCACTTTGGGAAAAGGCTTACACACACACCAATCATCGAGTATTCACATAATTCACATGATCATAGATGAAGCCATTATATACTTATAAAATACAATGAATCATAGGTCGTACCCACTTTATAGTAGGGTTAAATGATAGGGGGTTCAATTGGGAAGTTTCATTGTGTGGCACCAACAACCCACATGGAATGGATGATCCTCTCATAAAGATGAAGAGTCCACTAACCAAATTCCATCTCTTAAGGATGGTCTCTTGTTCCCAACTCATCCCAAGCCTAATCAAGCACTTAGATATGTGGGAAAAAATCATATACATTTCCATTTATATTTATTTGTCTCATTTCACGTAAAGTACTTGTTCTTCCATACTTCCATTGCCCAACCAAGTGATTTATCATGCTTAGTAACACATTAGGAGCTACTTCCCAACCATCCCAACCAACTACACCCAAGGATCATCATGCTCTTCATGAATATTGAATACAAACACAAGCACACATGAACAAACACAAGGCAACCGTCACAATAGATTTAATTAAACACTTTTGCACCCACTTCAAAATGCTCATAATCATTACACATAAACTCGTTGACATCTAGGATGGTGTGGGTTAAGCATCAACACAATTCTTAACTCATTGCATACATGTCCAATCATATCATTCCACATCACAATTTTTTTTATTTCACATTAAATTTCTATCATATAACACACAATACAACCCAATCTTCCTCTACATCAATTTCATAGCAACTTGCCTCTCTAATTTGATTCATATTTTTGTAAAAAAATATTTCTCTGTCTTAAGCTCTATAAGTTTTGGAAAGGGCTTCACCATCTTTGATTGCAATAAAGACATTCTCTTCAAAGTGGACATATACATCCTCTTGTTCAACCAACTTATTGTTGTGGACTTACAAAAAAATCAATTATAACACTATGTTGCAAGATATAACATCATTTATACATTTTATTTTGTATGTATCTAGTATTTAGGTAATTTTATGGTTGCATACCTTCCTTTATAGCTTCCTAGCCTATCATAGAGATAAGTTGGATGGTCAAAACCTAATCTTCAATATAATAATAGTGTCTTGGTTTTTTTCACATGCTTTCTTACTATCTTTGCAAGAATGTTTTTTTTTAAAGATTTTGATGAAATAATTTTATGTAGGTGAAATGCAAGTGTGGTGGTCTATGGATGATGCTCAATAGAGATGTTTTTGGTTTGAGTTTAACTTTGATCAATATTCCATGATGGATTTAATCATCATGTGTAATACCCCTCCCATAGTTTGATTTTCTATATGTTACGATGTCATTTATATTTATGGATTTATTGACCCCATACTTGCATGTTTATGGATTGCATTTATATTTTATATTTTTGTTTAATGTGTCTAATGTGGTTGAGGAACAAAGTCATAGTTACTTTCTTGTGAGATCCACAAGATCGACTGATCTCTGTCATTGTCTATTATATATTTATACATGTAGGTACATGCTTGTCTTTTATGCAGGATTTCAAGTACCGAGCATCGACTTCTCTGAATGTTCAGGATGAGCGTGCCCTATCGTAATATCTCAATAGTAAGAGAGGGGAGATAATAGATAGGTCCAAAGCCCAATCCTAAGTCAATAATTATCCTAAAATAGTGGACAAATATACATTTTACTACCCTTTGAATTTATCAAGGTGACGTGAATTCGTAAACCCTCCTTTATGTTTGATTTTAGTATTTCTAATGTAGTTAGTTCTTTAGGTTTGCATGTTTGTGGTTTGATGTGATTTTTGTGTTTAAATAGATAAATGATTTAATTCACGTTAATCAAGTGATTAAATGATTAATCCTATTAAATATAGTAATATTAATATGAGGGTATTTAGTTAATGTGAATTAATTAAATACATCTGTTTAATTTAAAAGGCTTAGTTAAAAAGTTTAATTTTGTGAATAAAAGATTTAATTAATTATTAATTTTAAAATAGAAATTAAAAGCATAATTAATGAATTGATATTTAATTATCAATTTCATAATTAATAATATGCTAAAATATTATTTGTCAATAAATCATTAATATGTAATTTAAGTTGCACATTCAATTTAATAGAATAAAATTAGGAATTTAAGTTGAAAGTTGAGTTAAGGCTTATTAAATGAAAAGTGCATATTATTATTATTAATGTAATTAATTAAATATGCAAAAAAGAAATTGATAAAAATAAAGGTTAGGAAGTTGAGTTCTAATTCCTGATTGGGTGTTGCATGTTGAGTTCCGTCTATTGGGTTTTCTATGTTGGAGATCCCTTTAGCCATTTTTGGGGACAGAGGTTTGGAGATCACAAGTTTTGCTTGGAATTTGGAGTTGAAGAATTTTCATGAAATCTTGAATTTTGGATTGGTGTCGTCACATATCTATTGAATTTGAGGTAGGGTTTGTATTTTCCTTTGTAAATCTTCTTTCCAAAAATATTGTTTTCTTCATGTTTGCTAGATGGTTGTAGGGTTTTGAATTGAAGTTTTTATAGTTTTATTGTTGGAGGTTTTAGATTTGAAAAGTTTTTGGGTTTTGTTATGTGAGAAGAAATTCTAGAATTTCATTATGTATATGAGCACATGTGTATTAAATAACATATAAGCATAATCTTTTATAGTATTCTTGAAACCTTTGTGTTTGAATTTAAAAGAAAATTATGTGTTGGTTAAAATTCTAGGTTGTTCAAGGTGGAAACCTAAAGTCAATTATTTTAGGAAAGTATGAAATTTAGATCCAATAAGAGTTTGATTGAATTATTAAATAGAGTATTCGAGAGAACAATAGAAATTGAAATCATCAAAACGATTGAATATGAAAACCCAATTGAAAATAAATAGCAAAACTAGGTTCTTGAAAATCAATTGTTTCATAGAGAAAAATTACATGTATATATAATTTGAAAGTTTCTATAAAAAATATATATTATAATTATTATTATTTATTAATTTTCAGATTTAAAATTAAAAAAATAAAATTATTATTGTTATTATTTATTAATTTTTGAATTTAATTTTTTTAAAAAAATTATTATTAATTAATTTTGGGATTTAATTTTTTTTATAAAATATTATTATTATTTATTAATTTTGAGATTTAAAAAAAATAAATTATTATCATTATTATCATTATTATTATTATTATTTATTTATTTCAAAATAATAATTAATAATAAAAATTAATTGATTTTTTTTACATGCGGGTGTTAATATTAATGTATTCATTTATATTTATACTTAGAAAATTAATAACATTATTTTATTATTAAATACATGGTGTTTTGATATGCATGGAGATTTTAGTTAAATACTTATTTAAAAAGTATATATGCATGCGATTTTATATGAATATTTTCTTAATAAGTCAAACTAGACTTTAATAAACAAAATCAACTGTTCTTAAACAATTGAGATTTGTGTTATGGTTTGATTACTTGGTTTATTCTATTTCCTTGTTTGATGTTGTTTATTTGGAGAAATTACGTTGCCTTTAAGAGTGGTATACAAAGACTTGGGGGTGTTTGTCTTCTATGTGACTTGTGCATTTTCAGTATTTTGTAATATTGACTTGGTCGCGATTATTTTTACCCAACCTAATTTCTTAAGCTCATTATTTTGTGAACTCTTTGAGAGGGTGTGTTATATCATGTTATGGTTTGAGGACCAACTTGTAATTGTGCGATTATGGTTTGAGGATTAGTGTGAGTTCTAGTTATCTTTTATGGAACTGCAATTGATTATCATGCTTTATATGATTTATGAGATATTTTATGATTTACGAGCTTATGGTAGATTATCTAGGTGTATAGATCAGAGTGGCTTGCAATAAGCACCAGGGCTCACAAGTGGCTGCCAATATCACTTATTGTAAGTAACTTAATAAAGTGATAACATGTTACATTAAATGATGGATTTTTAAATGAATTAATAAGATATGTTCATCGTCCATACCTAAGTACTTGATTGAGGTCTTGCATGATTAGTAGCCTTGTTTTTATGAGAGGTTCATTGATGCCGCATATGGTCACTTGAGTGTAGGGGTCTAGAGGTTCACTGATGCCGCATATGATTGGTTATTACATACCTTGCGACTTGTGCAGTGGATGATGGTTCGTTATGTATACCTTATGGTATCAGTTGTATTTATGTTTCATTTATATGATGTTGTACTTGTTATTCATTCATATATATGAGATTTGTAATTATGCTTAATGTAAAGTAATTAATTAATGTATATGTAATTCTACATTAAAGAACCCTTGGGAATTGTAATTTATGTGTTGAGTTATTTTTATGAGTATGTTTTGTATTACATTGTATTACTTCTGCATTAATGTACTTGTTGATTGTAAACTCTTAAAAAAAAAATTATTTTGTAAATTTAGTAACATGTTTAGGTTGATTTCTCTTGCGTTCCCTAGCGGGGCATTACATCATGCTTCAACAAATCTTCCTACTTTCCTCATGTGAGGGGATTACATAAAGGATGAGATAATCACACTACTCTCATCTACTACATAACACAAAAAGAGCAACCTGATTTTTTTTTTTAATTTCAATTGCTCAACCGTAGTAATATCCATGAGTAATTTGTTTGATGCTACATTGATATCATTTCTATCTTTAATATAATTTGATGTTGTACTAATTTTATTTTCAACTTTATTATTGTTTTGTTGCCAATTTATGATCTTATAATTAAATACCATTTTTTGGGACATTTCTTTTATTTAACCATTTCATGTTGTTGTGCTAATCACAATACAATGGTAGTAGGCTATGTAGAACAATTTTGTGCATAAGGTATTCCATCTTTCTACACTCTACTTAATTATCATTCTTCAATATTCAAATAGCTAATAACAATTTTACACTTCCTTCCTATAAAAAAATGATAATTAATAAAATTCATTTATTTCAAAATATTCTATAAATTGGTGTTCATTAAAGGAACTCAAATTACTAAAATGTGTAAAGGCATACATTTATTCCCAAGAGTTTGGAGAATATGTACACTATCACATATTTGAGTTATTTGAGTCATTTTAGGTTTTTTTACATAGATTTAATTTAAATTATTTTATTGCTAACTTTTTATAAGGCACACTCATGAGAACATTAGATAGATGAATATAGCTACTGGGTTTTTTTACCACTAAGCCACTTATTCTACTATGATGAAAAAACTTTCAAATTCTATTTAAAAGTGTTTCATTTTCAATGCACCTTTTTAAGTACATTTATGGTGTGATAAAGTATGATACCAAATTCAAATTTCAGACATGATATAATTTAATTATACTAAATTTCAAAAAGAGACTAGTTTTATCTATGAAAATTAAAATCATTTTTCTAATGTAATAAAAAGTTATTTCACTAATTTCTATCCTATAAATGATATTAAATAGATTGCATACATTTTATATCACATTCTATATATTAACATTTTGAATATGAAAAAATAATCTACATTTTAGAATTAAAAAAAAAATCAAATGAAAAGATTGTAGCTCAATTAAATAAATACAATAAGGGAAGAGCACCATTAGTTGTTATAACTAACTTTGCACACTCAAGACTTGAGTAGTACATCGATTTTCAATGATATTTTCTTTTAGTTATCTTTGTATGTGAGTTAACTTTTTATAGCTATTGTTTTGGCTTCTAGATACTAAAGACAAACGTTATGGGATTTGTTGTGCACACAATGTTAAAAAATGATCATTTAGAAGTATCTCCCAGTACCTACTTAAAGATGCCCTAATTGCCGTGCACTACAATCACCTCAGAAATTGCTAATACTTATCCACAAAATGCCCAATATGAGTACCAATAATGTAGCACAACTCCTCCAATTAAAGTCTACAAATTTTAACTATTGGGGGACTATTGATACTTGTGAAATTTATTAATGAGCTTTTAGTTATCATTTTTTTTTGTTTCTTTAAAGTTAGTAATTGGGGGGGTTAAGTGAGCAAGAAGTGAACGGTCGTAGGAACATGGTCAGCGATGGGCCCCTTCCTCTAGGTGTAGGTGATGATATGTTCTTTGATTGCGTCATCTACCAAGTTTTGAACCCCAAAGTGAGACATGATCAGCTATGTGCCCCTTCCTCTATGTGTAGGTGATGATACGTTCTTTGATTACGCCATCCACCAAGTTTTGAATCCCAAAATGTGATATAAGGATAAGATCAGGATTGTACAATTTTGATGAAATAGATACCCCTCAACCCTTACTAGATATCATAGGCTTGTGCAATCCTTTGCTCACAAGATATCACAAACTTGTATACTCTATCAAATAACAAACCAATCTCATGAATGATATAAAATCTTAGAAAAATTTGACATGTCCAATGAGCCTGTTGCTCCTAAGCACTAATCTTATCTCTACAAATATTAATCCATTAGGGGAGATGACCCAGTAGCCGCATAGGCTAACTTTGCGCACCCGTAGATCTTAAACTATAAGTCAAATTTTGACGAATTTTTCGATGTATCTTTGTATGAGAGTTAATTGCTTAAAGCTAAGGTTTCAACTTTTGGGTATTCACAGATCTCTCTATAAAGACCGTCGAATACTGAGTGGTAAAAAAAATGACCTTTTCAAAATGTCATTCTGATACCCATTATGTTCTTACACCAATAGTCATTCACTAAAAAATGCTAGTACTCGTAGCCAAATGTTCTAGTAGTCTTTATGAAATGTCTCAATGTTGGTCCACAAATAGGCCAATCACCAACCAAGAAAACTAAAAAATGATCGACTATTAGCACGTGTGACCAGATATTGATACATATGTTATTATATTTGAAGTTTCTTTAATAATAGTAATTGAAGGTCAACATGACCAAAAAAAACCACATTATTGGACCCCTAACTGTTAGTTGATCACTTCCCCCTTAAGAGTTCTTTTGCTACTGTGTGAGAGACATTACCACCATACTCTGTTTTACACGGCCTCTGCCATCGTAACATGACAGAGATTGAGTAGCTTGTCGAACAAGAACATGGAAACGAGTAATGACATTCAATCTTCTTTTGACTTCATAAATCTAGCTATCCTCTCGTGACTCGCCATCACCGCCTGTATTTATGGAGCCCCTTCAACTACCTACCCTTCTTTCAATTTTAGCCTTACAATATCACTTTAACGCAAACATATCCATCAAGTTTATTACAGTCCAAGTAATCTCCAAGATTTTTTCACGGAATTGAAATGTTTTAGCTACAAGATTAAAAAACATGCAATCAGACTTATCATCATGCAATCAACTCACTGACAGCAGGATTCCCATCTCTGTAAGGCCTCCTGTCCACCATTAGGAATTTCTTCGAGTTTTTTCAAATTAGTTAAAAGCATAGCAGCCTGAAGTCCATTAAAAACAAATTTAATGCATCACCACTAGCCGTACTGGGTAGGTACGAGTAAATTAAATAAGGCAAAAGGTTGGATCTTGGAAGAAACCCAATTGACTTCCATACCAAATTTGACAACAAAAATACGGATTAAAAACAAAAAAAAAACCCAAATTGAAACGAAAGATCTGGAGTACATTTCAATATTGCTATGCTTAACCTTGTTAACACGCCAGTGTAGTTAGTCTAGATTAATCACTATACATACCTCAAGCAATGTCTGATAGAAACCCAAATAATAGTTTTTAAGTTCATGACCTTATAATTATTAATGTGTGATAGAAACCCAAATGGTAGTTTTTTTGTGTTCATGAACTTACAATATTAAGGTCCAGAATTTGATCTGGTTATACTGTACCAGTGAGATGACTCCACTCATTATTATTGGCTTTTCCCCAAAAAGTCTTTGGGCATTCAACCACGTCTTTATTGATTGAGTTGGATTTGTGTTGGTGTGTGGGGATTTTGTGGGGGGCAACTTTTATAGGTGGTCTCATCACAGATTTCACGAAGCTGTTGCTGTGATTCTGTGAAAGAAAGTTAATAATCATGGCATTTTGTATGGTGTGACCTGCCTTTTTCATTTGTTGTTAGCAAGTCAGTTCCAAAATAGTGAAAAAATTCAACGTAAAGCTGCTTTTCAAAAGATATTTCCTTTTTTTTGTGGAAGTCCAACGGAAATATAGGCCAGGTTTATAGATATGATGGTTTTGAATAATTTGGCAATGAATGTAATAGAATCAGAGCAGTGCATGTTTTATCATGTTGCAAGGACTCAAGATTGAAGTGCTGTGCACCAGCAGATCAGGGCGAAGGTATGAATTGTGCATTTTCTTAGAAGATCAGGCTGTAATGGGTGGGTAATCGTGAATTTGCAGTATTTTGGTTGGTTTTTCTTCATACTTTTTTTTTTGTTTTGACTGGATATGTGTAGAATTCTGAGTAATATGTCATCACTAGGTGCTAAAGATATTCTGGGTCATTCAGAGCTTCCAGTGAGGCTTGTAAAGAGTGGTTGTTAAACAGGATGCATAGGTTAGGATGCTGTCGAAGAGACAAGGGACTCAGTTTGGATCTTGAAGAGGATGAAAGTAAACATCTTGAGCCTATTCCTCCAATTATTTGGTTAAAATGCGTTGATAGTTTTGTAGCGATAAGTGATTCAGTATGTACTGGTGGCCTTTAGGTATTTTGGTAAACTCGAGAGTTAATTTAATGCTGGGTTCTGTTCAGGTAAGATGATGAACATGGGGATGGTAGATGGGGTGTTTAAGAGCTGGAGTATGGACAGTGGGGGCTTCTGTACAGATTCCTTATCCCTGGAAGAAGATGATTCCAGTTGTTCGTCTAGTAAGGATGGTTTTGGTTCATTTTCCACCGCTAGATGGTCTGTCAGGAGGCTGCCAGAAGATCAATGCCATGAAGAATTGTTAGGGGTCCCTAGTCCTGAAGAGTATAAATGCGTTCTAGATGAGAAGACTACGCATCATATGGAGTGGGATGATGTAAATATGATGAAGGAAAGGTTTGCAAAGCTGCTTCTTGGAGAGGACATGTCTGGTGGAAGTAAAGGAGTTAGCACAGCCTTGGCATTGTCCAATGCCATAACCAATCTTTCAGGTTTCTTTAACAATTTATTTTCAGGAAAGGTTGTAGGATATTTGGCTCACAAAAAAATCTTTTTGAGGGTTTTTTTGGGTAAACAAGGCTTATGGTATATAGTTTTGTTATAATGTTTTTTACAGCTTCTGTGTTTGGGGAACTATGGAGGCTTGAGCCATTGGCAGAGGAGCGGAAAGCCAAGTGGTGCAGAGAAATGGATTGGCTTCTTTCTCCTGCTAATTTTATGGTGGAGCTTGTTCCTGCAAGACAGAGTTATTCAAATGGAAGGAGCATAGAGGTAATAAATATGGTTGTCAATTTAATTCTCCCTCCAAAATCATTGATAATTATAAAAACCATTGAAATTTGAGGTGTCTTGTTGTATGATATTTCATACGCCTTCTAGTCATTTACATAGTGGTTTCATCTCAGATTATGACACCCAGGCCTCGATCTGACATTCATATCAATCTTCCAGCATTGAGGAAGTTAGATGCCATGTTGATTGTAAGAGCGCCAACTATTTCATTCTTTATTATAAAATTTGTCTTACAATCAGTTTTCGACCTCTCCTTTTTTCTAGAGATTCTTACATTGTCTTTACTATGTCTGAAGGAATCTCTGGACAGCCTTGGCCAGACAGAATTTTGGTATGTAGAAGGAGGTAATGAAGGAATGAATGACTTACCCAATGTGAGCATGAAACAGGGGAAGAAGTGGTGGTTGCCAGTTCCAAAGGTGCCTCTGAATGGGCTTTCAGACGAATCAAGAAAAAAGTTGCTTTATCAAAGAGATTGTATTAATCAGATATTCAAAGCTGCAAAATCTATTAATGAGCAGATTTTATCTGAAATGGAGGTTCCAGAGGTCTTCTGGGATACACTTCCCAAGGTAAAGATCCACTTGGGTTTCACTTAGATGTGGATAAAAGTAATGATTGGGACCACTGTGTTATGCTTGACAGCCACTGGTGCATTGTTTTTGCAATTTGCAGTTCTAATAATCCACTGAGTCCTCCTCTCTGAATCTTAAGGATAGTTATTAACATCCTCATAGTATGAATGACCATGAACATTTCTCTTGATCACCTACTTTATATGTGAATTATATGTCACAAACATGGGTTTGATAAGATTCAAACTCATGACAACCTTTTCCTAGCTCTCTGACTATGGGCTTTTCTACTACTTGGGGTACAAACCCTCAATGCTTCTCCTGGAGTGTGAAAACTGTTATCTCCAATATTCAGCATTGTGTACTTAACGTTTTACCTTCCCTTGGCTAGCCTTCAATGCAAAGCCTTGCTCTGATGCCATTTTGTAAAAGATAGACTAGCTAACCTCCGCTCTTTGTTTTCTGCCTGACAGCCACTTAGCTACACTGCCCTCAATGTTCCCTCACACAGGACTTGGAGTGAATTCTTAACTCCAACTTTGTAGACATTGATTTTTAAGAATTCTAGCTATGCTTCTTTCTATTAAAACGAGATTCGTCTATGATGTCTTACTTACTGGAACTCTGTTTGGTATCTAATGTTATAACTTTTGTTGATACTATATCTCTGCTGTGTACCTTAGGCTGTATCCATGGTGCCTTTCATTTGAAAATTTCTAATTTTCATTATTTGAAATGGAGTTTGATTGTAATCTGTTTCTTCTTCTGCTTCAAAATTCACCATGCTGAATTGCCTTGGTTTCCAACCCTGTTTGATTGCAAGGATGGAAATTTGGAAAGCCTGTACCTGGAATTAATCTCAAGTTATTATGGCAAATGTCTTACCTATAGCAGCCTAGGTTTACAGTATTTGGGGGTTTTGACGCTTACGTTTAATAGATCATGGTAAATCTAAGGGGATTTATATCACTGGAAAACAGAACAGAAAATACTTCTCCCCTTGCTATTTCCTGTTCATTTTCTGCGCATTGGAGTGTGTCAGATGTAACTGTGAAATGCCATCACCAATTCTAGTGACCTCATGCATCATTCTTCTGTTAGAGTTTGCAACCTCATGTTCATTTTAATGTATTTTTCAATGTGCACTGTTTCCAATTCTCATAGATGAGCTTTTGTTGTAAATGTTAACCATTGCAGACTGGTAAATCAAGCCTTGGAGATGCTCTATATAGGGCCATCACAACAGAATATTTATCTACTGAGAGTGTGCTCTCTTCGCTGGATTTATCAACTGAGCACAATGCTCTAGAAATGGCAAACCGATTGGAGTCGGCCATATATGCATGGAAAAGGAGGATACAAGGCCGGCAGAGCATTTCATTTGAGGAAGGCAAAACTGGTGTTAGATCTCCATGGTCACTGGTGAAAGAATCGGAAGCTGAACTTGTGAAAAAGGAGCTTTACATGGAAAGGGCAGAGAATATTCTACTCCACCTAAAGAGCAAGTTCCCAAGCATACCACAAACTTTCTTGGACATAACTAAAATTCAGTACAACAGGGTATGTATGCACATTGAAATTGCCTCCATGTCTTTCATGGTTTTGTTTCATTGCACAACTTGCAGTGCTTGAGATCCTCATTCTACAGGTGTTCTGATTAAGATTATATTTGCTTGTGCCTGTCATCTGTTTTTGCATTTGTTTTCAACTTTTCAGCGGTCTCTCTTATTAAACAGATGATTTAGTAATCTCATTGCATGTACTCTGTGTTGGAACAGGATGTTGGACATTCAATCTTGGAGAGCTACTCCAGAGTATTGGAGAGCTTATCATTCAATATCCTTTCACGAATTGGCGATGTTATTAGAGAGAATGATTTGGTCAAGTCCTCACAGAGCAGCCCTCCAGCCCTGAGTTGCATAGATGATGAAAGCATGATTTGTTCAAAGTCAAGGAACCCAGAAAAGAGCTGCCCCTTCCCATCAGAAAGCCCTTCTCCTACAAGTCCCATAGGGACACCTCAATCCAGGCAACATCGTCAAGCAGATGCAACCCAAATAGGCGAGGCCCTCATAAATTACATCAACAGAGAGTCTTGCTTCTCAGAATCAGACTACAAGGATGCCAGAGAGGAAATAGCTAGTGTTTCAGGGAAAAACAGTGCCTCCCCTGCTTCTCCCCGGTTAGCCAACATATGGTGTTATGGAAGAGAAGTTTGTTCTAGTGTTTCTTGCCCAAATTCTCCATGACAACTACTTACATCTGAGTGTTTCTACTGAATGTAAATGCAGTGTCATAGCTAATAGGTCGCTCATATAATTTGCCTGCTCAAGGCAGGTACACTGTAGAATAAGCATTATGTTCAGAGCAAATATTTATTTGTAAGCTCTCCATCAAATGTGCAGCCCATATCTCCACTTACATAATGTCTCATTGTGCACATTGGCTTAGAAGGCTAAACCAGAAATTCCATATTCTGTACTACAACTTGCCGCATGTATAAAAGTATTTAACAGGATTGCAAAACATCCCCCCCCCAAAAGAAAAAAAGGTTTTATAAAACTAAAACTATTTGTTCTCCTTTCCTTTAAGCAGGGATTCTACATAAATTGTTGAAGTCAGTCCAGTAAAACTACAGATTTGATTTCTTTTTTCTATCTCATTCTAATGATAAATTATAAAATGTGTTGAGAGTATGACCCATTACCGTATGCTGGAATTGAGCAGAATGGATCAGATATGAACAGATAGTGTTGAATCTCCCAAAGCATTTAGTTAGATTGCATGATTAAGATTTTCTTGATCAAACTTTTAAGCAATTCTTATAATAATAGAGTTAACACACCCTTTTAATACGTTCCACGTATAATAGTTTTCTTTGCAGCATGATTTTTCTTGTAGTTGACTAATACCATCTGATCTTATCCTTCCTTCGCTTTTTCCAACATGCTTAAGGATTTTTTCTCATTATTTTTGTCAATACTAACAAACTAAAAGTCTCATGAGCATCTGGAAAACAATAATCAATATTTTTTTGAAATATTGTTTATATTAATTAGTTAAAAAGTAGATTTACATGTTAAATAAAAAAATGATGAAAGAAAACAAAGAACAAAAAAAAGTTGGTAAAATATTAATTTTTCAGAGAGCGATCAAGAGCTGAAGCGAAAAAATGCTAATTCACAGCGAACGTCAGAAACACGCGGGAATGCAAAGCAGATGTTCAGAGCTCCCTTCAGACCAGCGATCTGTCCAACGAAGCCAACGACAATATGGATCTGATGAGGAACTGGCGGTAATCTGCCGGTTTATTGGTCCAAGATCTGAAAAAAAAATGTTAGGGCTCGGATCGCAGAAAATTGGAAGACCGAAACGATCGCTAAATTTTTCCCAGAAGGATTTTTCATTGCCATCTTTGCAACAGAGAAGGAGAGAGAGAGCGTATACTTCAGGGTGGTCTGTGCAGTATGGGGGAATATCCATTAAACATGCAGAAATGGTGCCCTAACTTCAATCTGGTTAAATTACCCCCATATGAAAAACCAATTTGGATTCGTTTGCACAATGTCCTAATGGAAATATTGGTCTGGAATACGGCGCTCTCTAAGCACTTCAATGGATATTGATACTGATATTATAGAGCCCCGATTCATAATTTGTTTGCTCGACTTCAAATCGTCAGGCAAATTCCTAACGACCTCGCCCTTTGTGTTGATGGAGATCATTGGCTCCAAGCTCTTGAAGTTGAAGAAAAAAAACTTTTTTGGCATTATGCAGAAACTATTATTATTATGAGAACGGATGCAATCGAAGACCTTATACGACCATCATCTAGAAATAGGGTTCAATAGGATGCGTGGACAAACTAGAAAGTTTAGGTCTAGCTACTCTTACATTAGAAGAAAATGATTCACTATAGGCATCAAGAAGGATGAAACATTCGGTGGATGCAATGATATCTCGTTGTTTGGAGCGTTGCCACTATGTAATTGCAGATGGAAGATGCAAGATCAAGGGCCAAATGGAGTGAATTGATAGTTCCTTGTATACAAGGAAATTGATAACAAATAGATAGAATCTGGTAAAGATCTTATAATAGCAAACTGTAATTGACTTGCAATCCAGAGATGGGATTGAATTGGAGGGATTGGGATGCCTTGGGTGACCTGCTCCTAGAATTGGGGTGCCTAAATTGACCTACTCCGGAGACTTTTAGTTCCAACGAATCGTAGATTGTAGCTCTTCACTTGATTGCTTTGTATTTTTATCGCAAGTCCATTACTTGTACCTTCATATGGAAAAGAAGGGAAATATTGTGTAGAAAGAGGTTTGCCTAAGTCAAACCTCGGTATTAACGTTGAATTAGAAATAAATTGAAATTGAATTGAGAGCATGTTGAACTATAGTAGAGGCTAAATCTAAAAATTAGAGTGCCTATACATCCATAAACCTTCTTGAGCTCATGAAGATGCTTGAAGTTGACTCTAGGATAAGATCACATATGCCTTCATAAATGCTTAGATCTATAAATTACTTGTTTTCAATGCCTTGATACTTGATCTCTCGTCTTAGAACTTTGAAATGCAAAATTGTAGTTGAGAGCTTGATTTGGAAGGAATGAATGATCAAATGAGGGAGGGTAGATTGCTTTTATACCTCTCCAAGTATCTCAGGATGTAAAAGTTGATGAATGTCAACATGGGTTTAAAATTATCGATAAAACAATGTAACCATTGAGTGGGTTCGATTTGGGTTTGATAATTGGGGAGCGGGGTGCCCTAGGCACTTTGTTCCCCCCAATGTGGCCTCAAATTGGGACTTGATATCCTATTTGGATAAAGGAAGCCTTTAATTAAATATGAAATTGGGTTGTATCAAGCATACCGAGTACAGAAGGCCAAGAACACTAAAATTGGGCTTAATCAAGCAAAAAATTGCATAAGGGTGCAATTTACAAAGCTACATTTAGGCCCCACTTTAGCGGGAGTATGAACCTACTTCATACTCGATTAAGTAGATCAAAGCATAAAAAAACTTTTGTCAAGGTAAAAGAGACAAGGAAGCACCAAGCCCCCAAGTGACTTAGGGCCTCATCAATCTAAAACTAAGACAAAAGAAATAGCACACACACAACAAAGGAGAATTGAACAGTCTAGCAAATTGTGTTATGCTAGTCAACTCACCTCAAAGAATAACCAAGGAAAGCATTATATCCAACGAAATCTGCTAAAAACAAACAATGCAAAGGAGAACGAAGGAAATCATCCTCTCCAAGGAAATACGCCAAGAGAAGATTACAAAGCAAAAGACAATTTTTAAGTAACCTAAAAGAAATTATTGTGAAATTTGATTTGTGGTGTGTGCATAATGTCTAATAAAGAGTAGAGTGTATTCCCCCACGTTAAAGCGGTTACGTATTCTTTACTGAGAGCAATGACTTTAAGGTAACATACATGCATCCAAAAGACAAGCATGTTTCCACTATGATATGCCCTCAAGCAAAGACAAAATCAAGGAAATTAAAGCACATGACACATAAGTGATACACTAACTTAGAGGTCAATATGCATATTTGATAACTCATGTATATCAAGAATAAACATAATGAATTGACCTCATCCCCCAAAGGTAGTGGAACTACAAGCACAATGAAAGAAGAGCACATAAGATAAAGAAACAAAAGTATTTTTGGGTCAACATTGCGGAGACCAAAAAGAGAAATGGATCTCATTGCTTTACATCATCCCTAAGTAGACAACATAAAGGAGCATTTGCAACAATAGCACATGTATACAACATACCATATATACGACATATAGAAGAATGTTACAATAGGTTTGGTCCCTTTATCACCTTGTGCTAATAAAGCAAAAGGGTCATACAAGGGAGTAATAAAACAAAAACAATAACAAGCAGCACAACAACAAGGGAAGCACATTACAAATAATCAAGCACACGAGAATCCACTCTACAAGAGGAGCTATTCAAGTGTGTCATCCACCTCCCCATCTTGTTGAATATTATTTATGGAAGGGGGACAACATGTGAAATGAACAATGCCAAGCACAATAGATGGAGCTAAGATAAGTTCCAAAGAAGGACCATGCTCTAATGATGAGTCACTTTGCTTGTCACAAGGAGTGAGAGTTAATGTCTTGAAATGTTTTGAAGAAAGATCATGATTGATTTCAATAACCTCATACATATAATCATAATCAGTAGGTTCAATATTATTATTTACATCATTAACATTTTATCCATATCATCATCAAGATTAATCATAATAAGATCCTTAATACAAAAGGAACAATTATCATGCTTAAACAATATAATTCTCTTAAGATTTTATTCCTCCCTTGGGCTGATCACAGTTTGGTCAAATGGGATTAAATCATTAAAAGGTGTCATAGGGGAGGATATGGTTTGGGAAGCAAGCTCACAGGCTTTAGTACGTCGCCTACGATGGTGGTTATAAGCACAACATTTTCTTCTAGTTTTTCTTGAAAGCTGGGAAGGTTTAGGATCAATCATCATGGATTCCCTTTTTTTCCCTTTGTAGGAGGAACATGAGGAAACTCTCTAGGTAGAGAGATAGAGGATGTTGGTTGCTTGTATGAGATAGGAGGTGGAACTAAAGCATAAATAGGATGAATAGAAGGTGTGGGAAGGAGTCCAAGTTTAGGATGCGGAGGTGGAACATCCTTAGGTTTGTTTAACTTAGAAATCATTGCGTGTTTGAAAATTTGGTAGGATAAGAAGAAAACTTATTGTTGAGGTTGTAAGGGTTGAGATGTTTGAAGCCAAAAGATGTCAAGATCAAATTTTTCATGACTTGCTAAAGGCTTCTAGAGATTATCATTAATCATAATAATTTCTCCATTACGCAGAAACTTCAAACACTTATGGATAAGAGAATCAATAGCTTTCATGGAAGTTAGCCAAGGAAGTCCTAGTCTAACTTGGAATCGACTAGACGTTAGGATAAAGGTCACATCTAAGCATTTCTTACCAACTTCAACATGAAGGTTAATATAACCATAGACATCTTGATGGAATTTTCTTGTAAAGTGGTATTCTTTAGTTATAACATTTTCCATACACATAGGATCAATAAGCACTCCTTGAGAAAACTTACCATTAATCTTTGCATAAATGTATAACGATCCATCAAGTGCCTTAATGGTTTCTTTAGGATCAAAGGTAATGCAAGGTTTAGTCTTGGGTTTAGGTTTAGGTGGCTTAATGAGGTTGACAAAATTGTTGACCACTTCACACATATTATCAAGGCTCATGGTTGTAGTTTTACTAGGCTCAATAATATTGGTAAAAGAAGAAGGCAGAGGATTGGTAGACTCATTTGTATTGGTAGAATGAGAAGGTAAATGATTGGTATAGATTTTCAAATTTAGATTAGGGAGTGCAAAAAAATTTATTCCAATTGTCATTGACACCCTCAACGGTTATGGTATTGGATTCTATGGGGTCTTGAACAAGATAGTTCAACCTAGAACACTTTTCAGTAGCATGGCCAGGTATAGTGGTATTGACAAAAGGCTTCAGGATCATAGGAAGTAGGTAATGATTTAGAAGGGTCAATTTGCTTAATGGGAGCAAGTTTCAAAATATTAGCATTAAGAAACTTCAACATTATGCAAAGATGCAAAAATAAGTGTTAAATTACGAGATGGTTTAAAAATAGATGACAAAGGAGCCACACCTAATGTTGTAGTTGCTACTTGTCCATCAACATTGTTTGATGAATTATTGATCTTGATAAATCCTTTGTTTGAATTTTGAGACTTTTGGAAAGTTTTTTTAAGTGGCATCATTCTTATCAACCAGAGCCATTGAAGTGGATGACTCAAACCAACTCAATTGAAACTGATAATTAAGGAACACTACACATAATTGGATAAAAGAAGTAAACTCATAACATAATAACTTACCTTTAATGTATTTTTTCACAATAGAAATAAAAACTCTTTGAACATCCATATTAGGCACAAGATAAAATATTTGAGCATGCAAATGTTTGAATCTACCAATAAAATAAGTCACAGTGTTTCCTTAAAACATTGCTAACAATGAATCAAATCATTTAATGAAATTCAAGGACCAATATTATTTTAAAATTGTTGAATGAAAGCATTAGCTTATTTTTTAAAAGAGTTAATGGAATAAGGAGAAAAAGAAAAAAACCATTGTAAGGTCTTACCTCTAATTGTTCTAGCTAAGAATTTAGCCATGTTGTGAATGCTATCTTGGGATAATGGGCAAGCAATATCACAAGTAGGGATGTATTTGGCTTGGGTTATGGAAGCTAGTTGTTGTTGTAAGGATGAAATACTTTAAGCTAGGTAATTAATGGTTGGTTAATTGGATAGGTTGGTATTTGACATGTTTGATAGTGAAGGATGTAGAACATTGTGGGAAATAGATGGAGCATTGGAATATGGAAGTGGTACATTGTGGTTTGTAGGTACATTTGATGGTTTGGAAATGCATGAAACATCCACTGGAGGAGGTAAGACAGGATTAGGAATTCCTCCAAGAATAGCATGTGTTGGATTGATGTTTTGAATAGATGTAACCATAATAGGTGGAGTATAGGTAGACACATTAGGTAAGGATGTTGGAGTGGAAATGGAATCCTTAAAATTATTAATAGAATTGGAAAAATTGAGAACTTTGGCATAAAGTTTTGTAGACATAATATTATCATTGACAATAATAGATATGCCATGTAATAAATCCACACCATCTTCATCATTTTGTACCATCCTTGTCAACCTTCCATCAAGGGGATTGTCTCACTATTTGAATGTTCTTGACCCATCCAATGCTCAAGATTTTTCATTTTGCTAAGAGACACTCATTTATGGGGTCATCCTCATCATGTGAAGTATGATAAGAGTGATTGTCAATAATGTTAGGTATTTCATGTGTTGGCATAGAGGTATCACCTAAATTCCCATGGGAAATGCTAGTCGATTTAGGCTCTATAACCTTAAAGGAAGCCATAAGTCTAAAAATTATTATCATGGGGATGTTAATGTAGGACTCAAGGTCATAAAACTCATGCACAAATCTATAAAAAATGAAATGTCTAAACAATACAAATTCTTAACAAATTGACCATTTAAACATTGCATAAAATGAAAAGAAGTTTGAATCTTTAAATGCATAAAATGTAACAAATAAGCATAAAAATCAGATCTAGACATCCAAATCATATCTAAATATAAAGAGTAGGGTTCACCAAAATGTAATTTTTGGTGAACTATGTATCTAAATGCATGAAATGTAGAAATGATATGATGCATAAAAATTAGATATAAATATCCAAATCAGAATTAAGATGTAAAAATTTGGGTTCAGTTTTGGTGAACTGTGTCTCTAAATGCATGAAATGTAGCAATGATATGATGCATAAAAATAAGATCTAAACATCTAAATCAAAATTAACATTAAAGGAATTGGGTTCACCAAAATATAAGTTTTAGCAACTATGTTTTAAATGTAGTAATGGCATGATACATAAACATTAGGTCTAAATATCCAAATCAGAATAAATATGTAAGGAGTCATGTTCATAAAAATGTAAGGTTGGAAATGGGGTTCGTAGGATCTGTGGACAGACTAGGAAGCTTAGTCCTATCCCCTCTTACAGTGGAAGAAATATGATCCACTAAGCTTCAAGAGGGATGAAGCACTAGCTGGATACAATGATCATTCACTATTAAGAGGAGAGGGATGAAGCACTAGGTGGATACAATGATCCTTCAATATTAGGAGGGTTGTGACTATGTAATTATGGATGGAAGATGTAAGATTGAGGGCTGAATGGAGTGAATTGATGGTTTTATGTTTGTAAAAGGAGACAAAGAATATATAGATAGATTCTAGTAAAGACATGATAACAGTAGACTGTAATTGAACTGCAATTCAAATCTAAAACTAAAATGAAGGGAATAGTGTGCCTTGCATGACCTACTCCTAGGACTAGGGCACCTTGATCGACCTTCTCATGAAAGTTTTCATTTTGAGAACTTGTCAACTATATTTCTTCACCTAATCTCTCTATAATGTTTTCCACGTATCTGTCACATGTACCTGCACACATAAAATAAGGTAAATGTTATGTAGAAATGGGTTTGCCTAAGTAAACCCATGGTTTAGGAATCAACCTTGAATGGGAAATAAATTAAAATTGAATTGAGCGTGTGTTGAAGTATAGTAGAAGGAAAAATAATGTGAAGACTAATAAAGTAGACATGGATGGAATCAGATTGGGTGAGGACAAAGAAGAATCAAATGGCTGGGCTGAATCAAATCATGATTATTTAGGGATCATAGGTTAGAGATGTATTAGTCAATCTACAAAGGCAAATCAAAATCAAAATCCGGCAAAGGAAAGGGTAGGAAGTCTGAAAAATGAAAAAAGAGAAGTGGGTAAAAAAGGATTCACCTTAGAAATCAAAATATGGAAAGGGAAAGGGTAGGGAGTTTGAAACAAAAAAGAGTAGGTAAAAAAAGATTCACCAACATTAGGAAGTACATAATTACATCCAAGGGAGGAAATAATTCTCTTGGAAAGCAATAAATATCATAACATGGAATTTTAGGGGCTTAAACACTCATGATAAAAGATGCTTGATTAAGAATCACTTAGAAAAGCTATTAGTGGATATAGTCATTCTTCAAGAAACTAAAATAGTATAAAAAAAAAAGGAAACAAAACTTTTCAAGTATTACAAAACTTGGTCTAGATTGTTCCATGATTCTTTTGGTTTAGTGAGTGGGTTGGGGATTCTTTGGAGATTTGATTGTATTTATATCAAGTTGCTGAAATATAATGCAAATTGGATAATGCGAAATGTATATAGTATTATTATGAACATTCATTTTTCCTTCTTTAATATGTATGACCCAATTAAAATAAAGGATAAGTTATCTACCTTGGATTTAATAAAAAATAAAATTGAGGAGATAAATCTAGACAAATCTTTATATTGGGTGGATATTTCAATGCTATCCTCGATCTTGGAGAAAAGAGTGGGGGTCTCAAAAAGATAAACAAAACTATTTAAGACTTTAGGGACTTTGTTGAGGAAGTTGGAATGATTGGTTGTGCCAAAAAAATGAGATTTTCTTATGGATAAATAGAAGATCTGGTTTCACAAATATATTTGAGACACTATACATGTCTATAATTTCTCTAGACTGGTTAAGTGGTATCTTCCACATTGAAGAAAATATTATCCCCCTTTCAGTTTTAGAGGATTTCTCAATCAATTTAGAAATTAAGTCACAAGAAAATACCATTAACTCCACATCAAATTTGAAAGTACGTGGTGAAAGGATGGGGAATTAGTAAATAACCTTGAAGGTTGGTGGAAAGAATGTCAAACAACCAATACTCTAAGCCTCATATTTATGAAAAAGTTGCAATATTTAAAGATAAAGTTTAAAGTTTAGAACAAGGAAGTTGTTAAAATATCTTTGAAGAGAAATTTAGAATAGAACAAGAAATAGGAACTCTCAACAACAAGGTCATTGTGCATGGTATGTTCAAAGAATACTTCAAATGGGAAAATCTACTAAACAAATAACTTAAGAAGTCTTGGCACACGAGGAAACCTTCTAGCGCAATAAAGCAAGAAAGATTTGGCTAAAGCCAAGTGATTCCAACACTAAGTTTTTCTACACCTGTACCAAAGCAAGGAGAGCATGAAATAGAGTTGAGTAAATAAGAAAAGTAGATTTATTGGTGGCTTGTGGAAGAATAGAAATTGAAGAGGTGGCAATTAATTTTTTTCAAACTTTATAAGGAAAAAAATCCTATGAATGGTGGAGGATCATTATAGATGGAGATTGACTATTTTCTTCAAGATTACCTCAAAAGAAGACAATTCAATTCTCAATGCCTCGATTACCATTAAGAAAGTGAGGGATGCTAAGTTCCAACTGCACCTTGATAAGTCTCTATGACCGAAAAGTTTTCTTCCAAAATTCTACCAAAAATATTGGTCTTTTCTTGGCTTAGAGACTTTGAGGATAATAGAGGATTTTAGAGATAAGAAGAGATTAATTAATGGCATAAACAATACACCTATAGAACTAATCCCTAAGAAGGAATCTTGTGAATCTTTTAGCAATTGAAGACCTATATTGCTTTGCAATACAATATATTAAATCATAATAAAGGTATTGACCATCTGATTAAAAAGAATTATGGGTTTTATTATTTTAGAAGAGAAAAATGGATTTACTCTTGGTAGGGAAATAATAGATAGCATAATTGTTTCAAGTGAAACTGTTCACACTATGTTATTATAGAGAATAAGAGGATGATATTTAAACTAGATGTTAGCAAGGCCTACGACATGGTTCATTGGGTATGTAGCCCAAGTCTCCTTCCTAATTTATGCATTTGCCTCTGGTGGTATGTCTTTGGTATTTAGTATTTGGTGGTTGCTATTTTTTAATATTTTGGTACTTGGTGTTTTGGTACTTGTTGGTATTTTGATATTTACTATATTTTATTTATCATTAGTTGGTGGTACCTTTTGAGATAGAGATCCTTTAGGATCCATTTCTTAGTTGTTTTTTGTGTGCTGGATTTTGTGATTGCTATCTGAGTGGGGTCTGTTGTGATCTCCTTAGCACGGTGGGAGTGGACATTTGGTTCCACGAGGTCGGGTGGGAGTGATTCTTTTACCATTTGAGATTCCAACGTTCCTGTACCGGTGCTGGATGATCCTTGTTGTTGTTACCTTCTTCGTATTCTTCATTGGAGGCTTGTTCATATCTATCTTATGATGTTTATGTTTGTACCTTGTATCAATGCTTTAGATGTGATTCTTTTGGGATATTGTACTATACTTTGTATTTGGTCATTGTTACATACCCTACGACTTATCGAGTGGATATTTTTTCATTATGTGTACCTTGATGTATCAGTTGTATCTATGTGTTCATTTATGTGATGATGTACTTTTTATTCATTTGTATATGAGAGATTTGTAATTATACTTAATCTTAAATAATTAATAAATTTCTATGTAATTCTATGTCATGGAACCCTTGAGAGTTGTTAACTATAATTGAGTTGAACTTATGTACTTGTTTGTATCTTATGTTGTATTGATTCCACATTGTTATCATTATTGTTTTGTAAACTCTTAAGAAAAAAATATTATTCTGTAAACATAGAAACATATTTTAGGTTAAATTCTCCTAGGTTCCTTGGCAGGGCATTGCAGGGCACCCAAGTGACCATATGCAGTATCAATAATTGTTTCATACATACAAGGAAAAACTAACTATGCCAAAACACACACCATGTTGGACAACAAGCATCATCTCACACTCCATCCTATCATGTACTAGCGCTCAAGACATGGGTGAGGTACACAATTATCTTATTTATGTTTTCTCTCAATAAATTTATTAAGCTACCACTTTTTTAAGCTACTTACAATAAGTGGTCCTGACAGCCTCTTGAGGGCCCTAGAACTCATTGCAAGCCACTCTCCATCTATTCTTCTAGGTAAGATACCCTAATACTCCCAGCAAAAGAACCAAAGAGAAGGCAAAACCAAAACCATAAAAGATTTCTTGTAAATCATTAAATCATGAATTTCATCAAAGACAAGTGTTGGAACATAGATAAGAATAATACATCCTATGCGAGGATCCAAACTGTTCATCCCATACTAGACATCTCAATAAATATCAGTTAACAAATTCACACAATTCTTATATCACAAGATCACATGATCATACCCATAACATCTCTCTCCAAACATGGAGTAAAACATAATCCAAGAACCATCATTCAGATCATAGAACAATCACATTAGAAGAAACAAGTTGACCAAGTAGATAAAATCTCAACACAATAATGGTTTGTCATGTCATGTGGTTGAATAAAATAAATGATTGAAACTCAATAGAACACATGACATCATTCACAGATGCATCCAACACCCAAGAACCAATCGTGACATAAAAATGGTTATGAAATTTTCACAATATATCCAAGTAGTTAAAGATATAAAATCATAAAGACAAGTCAAAACTCAAAGATCAAGATCCATCTAGGGCAACATTCTACCCATACTTGATAAACAGTCAAATAAAATCAACATAACATAAGGCATGCACATGAGGTGCATTTGTTGTCATAATTAATCCAATTATATCATATCTTTACGTTATTAAGATAATCTTATTTAATGATATATGCCATAGGAATACATTTTAATACTAATTCCCTAACAGAGTATTTAACTTTAGATCTCAGTTAAAAACTCCCACTTATTTTATAATGTCTTTATAACCCTAACCAATGATAAACTTTAATCCAACTCAAGTTGCAAATTAACTAAGTTTATCAAAGATATAACCTAGTTAAAGTTTAAATTAAATTTAATCCCAAAATCCCTTCTCATAAATTAATTTATATCTATTTTAATATAAATTAATTCTATTAATAATTATCAAACTTAATTATTTACCACCCTTAATCGTTTAATTAACAACCCAAATTAAAAGTAAAAATAATGAAAACTATATATAAATTAATTTATATTAATAATATTTATCAAAGTTAAATAACAAATAAATTACAATTTAATATTTATATGGGGGATTGGGTCCCACCACCCCCATCTTATTGTTATTGGCAGTGTACAATGGGGGTGTCGATGACACTCCCCATGCCATCGAGGGTAGGGTTGTCGTATGATAGACCCTATGTCACCGCAACAGCAGGGATGTCATTCAACAAACCCTCTGACGTCATGGCAGTAGGGTTGTTGCTCAGTGCCCAATGTAGGGGAGCAAGGTAGTGGCTACCCCCACCATTATATATATATATACACACACACACACACACACACACACACACACACACACACACACACACACATATAT